>VDFB02117430.1:0-13658 GCA_007258455.2 Sequoia sempervirens
AGAGCAAGATTTCAAGCATATGGAAAAATCTTCATCATATTGTACGACATAGCGGAATAACCTCTTGCACCATACGGGGGACATTTGGGTCAGACATACAGAAAATCTCCTACAGTATGGAGGAGAGACTTTGTTACACGGTACAGGGTTCTTATAGCGTACGACGGGGGAGTTGTTATGCAGTACAATGGCATAAGCTTTTGGTACAGACCCCTTGCAGCGTAGAGATTGGAAGCAGTGTGTTGGAGGCAAGAAGAGTGAGGCACGACAGGAAGAAGACATTAGTACGCCAATTCCAGTCTCTAGGGGGGTGAGGAAAAAATAAACACATACAAATTGCACCAACCATACCATTCACTGATTTTGGTCATTCAGCGCCAACAAGACTACAAACTGCACAACCCATACCACTCATCGGTTTGGGTCATTCAGTGCCAACAAAAATCAATGCGATTGAGCCTTGTCATTTTCAAAAAAACTAGGTTCTGGAAATATGGATGCCTATGGTAGCAGTAAGGGGAAGAAGCCAATGTACAGGCCAAAGATTGCAGGAGGGAAAGTGGACAAAGGGAAGAATGATAATGTCACTACTGACTCTCTTACTTGGGAAATCCTTACAGGAAGCGAGTGCAAAGCATGGTGGCAAGAGAAATTCGGTGACCACCTCATGAAGCGGACAATGCAACACACTTAGGTAGATAAGGCTGCACAATCCCCTTTTTTCAATTCAAGGGACTTTGAACCATACTTAAAATCAATGGTAATAAACTATAACTACCATGCACGTAGAAATGTGGTTGAATATATGGGGTGTTCAGTCTCTATTTCATTTCAGCCAAACGATTTCCAAAGAGTTTTTGGAATACTAACCTCCGAAACTATAATAGCAAAACCTACAACAAAAATGGGGCCAAAACAGAAGAAGACAATAATTAAAAGGATTTGCAGACAAAACCTAACCCAAAAAGAAAAAGACACTATCTAGAATGCAGATTTTAGAGGGTTACGGAAACAGATGTTGGCCAATGCAGATCGGAAATGCCTCATGGACCTAATTAAGTGTAGGCTAACAGGGTCCAGTAGAGCATCAGATATAGCAATATGGATGGTAGACTACATGTTCCAGCTGAGCATAGGGAGAATATACAACTGGGCCCATTACTTCTTAGATAGAATAAAAGAGTTGTTAGCATGCAAACATAAGGCATTTTACATGACTCAACATGCTATTGTATTATTCTTGGACGCCATGTATCCCCAAGTGCCTACCACTAAGTTGGGTAAATTCCAGCCAGCCACTGATTATGACAACTCGTGGCTGACCATGTTCCAATGGACCACCCTGGAGGCACAAGCAGTCTAGGGTGAAGAAATAAAAAACGGGAAAAAGAAAGAGGAAGATAGCAGTGACAAATACGAGCAAATAGCCATATCCTCGTCCACCACCAATACTACACATGTAGACACACACTCGACCGAGATTATATCTACGAAGGTGGAGACTCAAACTCTAGTTCCAAGGGCACAAACAATAGCAGTTGAGGGGGTAATAGCAGCTGAGGGGATAGTAGTAGCCAAAGGGCCAAGAGCAGCTGAGGGGATAGTAGTAGCTGCCACTACGCCTCCAGCCTCACTTACAGCAGCCACAAGAGTGGAGACACCCCAGATTGATAGCTGGTTGGAACTATTTGGCTCCCCCATTCGAGTAGAGGATATCTCCCCCTTACATTCACCTCAAGATATGGAGATGGTTACAGAGCAACCCGAGATTGTGCCATCCACAGCCGAGAGTACATAGCCGGTCACCACATTGTCAACCACTACACAAATACTTACTCCCACAGAGCCAGTACACACAGTAGGAGTGGAGGAGCCAACAACCGAACAACCTGTGGAGGATACCCCTCCAAGTGATACAATGCTAACCGCCACCCCTACACTACTAGGGTCAACAACATCTACCTCTACAAAAGAAGAATCGAGTGATTTAGAGGGGATAACCATAGAGATTCCTAAATCAAATAGAGCAAATCTGATGGGGACTATTTAGAGGTACATTCGGAGCCTAGAGCTTATAGCTGCAATCATACAGGAAGTGGCGGATATTACAAATCAGCTAGACCGCAACCATTCTCTAGTAGCATGGCAGGAGGCCTAAAGAATTTTAACATTTATGAAGACCAATTGTGAGAAGGAGTTCACTAGCCTTTTTGTATCACGAGGTTGGCCAAAGATTGAGACTCCAGCTAGCGGCATGGTACCCCAGCAGGCCTACATTCCAAGGGAGAGATAAAAAATTAATAACACACTTGTTTGGTATGGAGAAGGCATATTGAGAGTTGTCTTATGGGTTGAAACAGCAAGAGGTATCTAAATTTCGGCTGAACAGTAAGATTAACGAGGCTATAGCTATATCCTAGAAGGTCTGTGCAGAGGTTGACTCTCTTACTCAACATTTTCAATGCCAATTACACCAGAAAACTCAACTCACAGAGGCTGAAAAAGCAAAAGTGGCAACCAAAGACATGGAGTTGATGAAGAAAGATAAACAGATTCAGGACTTGGAGGTGCAAATGGCAACTCAAGTTGAAGCAAAGGATAAGGAAATAGTGAGGATCAACCATCACTTGGAAGAAGTTGTGCACATGGTGAAGGCAGCCAGAGAAAAGGAATTGAAGGCAACGCATCACTTGAAGCTGAGGACTGAAGAAGTATACTGGCTCCGACAACTCAGTGCCCAGACACCTACTCCAACTTCCTCTGTCCATCTAGCTCCAAGGACATCCTCTCAACCATCTTCTCACTAGAACTAGTATACTATACAGTTGTCTTCCAAGACTACTTTGTTTGGGGGGCAGATGATGTAGTCAGTGAATAAATAAATATATATATAAAAACTTGTTAATATTATAATTGGGAGTTAGTCCCCGACAATTGATTAGTTTGGTTGGGTAGTTGCTGATGGTTGGTGTCCTCAACCAACATCTGCCAACTATATATATTGGCATTTCACGTGTAGTCAGGGGACAGCACAGTTTGATGTATGATATAATGAATTTCTATTTGATGAATGAAAATACAAATCCTATGTTTTGTGCATTGGATGTTTTGTTACTATTGTTATTTACTTCCGTTTACTCGGTATTCATCAATTAAGTCACTTAGCGAGTAAACACAAATTAGCTTGAAAGATGCATAATAAACATAGAATATCACTTCCACAATAGCCAAACACATAAACAACTGAAGTATACCTCTTATAAATGATGTAAGGTGCTGATGCAAGTTTGATAACACTCCGATATTGTTGTCACACTGTCAAATCAGATTGATACACTCTGAGAATACACCCCAAACAGCTGTAGACAAAACCCAGCTGCACAAAACTCCAACTAGGTCTGACATGCTTATTACTCCTTAGAATTGATGTAGATCAAACTTATGAGACATATTATACCGTTGCAGGTCTAATACAAGGCATAATGGTTGCTGGTACAACAGGTACAAACTCATAGAAAACTCATGTAAATCGCCAAACTCCAAACAATAGGTAACACAATATTAGACATACCAAAAACATGTCAAAACACATCAAAAATATCCATTGAAACAGAAGTTAGAAATCCAACTCAACTTTGCAGCACGGTTGTGAATTCAAGATGAAATCACAATTCTAAAGAGGGTTTTCATCTCCAAAATTGGTATTCCAAGAGGGGTTTCCTCCTCAAGAAATATGATGAATTTTGTTCTTGCTTAGAACACAAGAGAGAATGAAATAAATGTAGTCAATATACAATGTCTATTATTATGTTTTGATAATATTGGTTATCCAACTATTTATTAATTGTTTGTTGGCTTCGAGTAGTTATAAGCGTTGGTTGGATGTCGGTTGTGTTCCTCTTGGCAACCGTACGGTCATTTAAATAGATTGTGCATCATCAAGAAAAGGGGTACGATCTAGTTCGATCAACTTTGATCCTTGGCTAATTGAAATATCCCAACTAGGATATTGCCCTAAATTTCTGATTTCCAACATCTGAATTCTGCCCTGATTATCTGCATTTTTGTTTTCTGCTCAAAACCCTAGATTCTGATTTTATTTTCTGATTTTAAACATGTCATTGTAGCGAACAAATCCATATCCAAACATGACAAAATAATGATAGCTAAAGATGCTATACAATGACATTCATATCGCCATGAATTACACAATGAAATACACAAATTAGACTCATCAAATAACATGCATAAGTCTGATTTTCTGAGTGGAAATCTTCTGCTATAAATCAGACTATTAAAGTCTGATTATTACATTCAAATCAAGGGCTCCACATGACAAAAATGCCCGGAATGCTGCTGATTAAATCAGAACCTAATACATAGGTAGCACATACCAAAGATTGGTGAACTGATGCTCCTCAAACCTCCAAAAAGATGACGCTAAGTCTGCTGCAAGGGTTTAGGGATTTGAAACCCTAATCAATGAAAAAGTGGCCTCCAACAACCAATTCACCCTCCACAAATGCAGCGATCCACTTAGAGCTAACCTAATGCAAGGTAATACACCAAAATGCCAAGAAATGGATCCTCCAAGGGTGGTGGCGGCACACAAGTCTGCTCCGAATGCTGCTCCAAAAGATGTTAAATTTTGCTCAATGGTGATGATCTAAGGCTGCTCCAAGATGGCAAACAGGTCTGCTCCAATCTGATGCAAAAATCAAACCCTGGAACTTCTCAAAATGCCCAAATTCGCCCTCCAATGCAAGTAGTCCTTCTCCTACAATGTGGCACTCCAACCTAGGGCCAAAACCCTAGCTTCAATGTAGCACAAACACCCCAAATCTGCTGTCCCAAGTCTGATCTAAAATCTGATTTGCAATCTGCTCTTCCGTTCCACGAATATCTCCAATGAAGTACAAGTAGGCCTCCGTTATGAAGCCTTCCCAAGATGAATTAGGTTTTCGTCCAATTCACCTTATATCCTCAAGGGTTTTCGTCCTTGGAATACGATGCAATTAGATTGCAGACCAAAAGGAATAAAATAATATGCCGAGTGATGATTTGAAATGCCTCAAAGACCTTATATTTATACTTATTTTTCCTTTTCATCACAAGATGGCCGACCTAGGCATGAAATCACTTTTCTTTATAATTTCTAACCCCCAAGTTGGGCCGACCACCTCAAGACAAGTTAGGCACCCAAACTTAATTTAAATATTTGAATTAAATATATTTTATTGTCTTTTTTGGAGCACCCCACTCAAAGAATTAAAATAATATTGTTTTATTTCATTTTGGACCCCTTTTAATCCTCCAAATGAGTCGTCCTCCTTTGGAAAAAATAATTAAATTATTTTGATGCCTCCAAAAATAATATTAAATTATGGAAAATTATTTTCCCAAGCTCCCTAAGTGTGAAAATTGTGTCCACTCTGAAAAAGGGAACATTACACTAATCACCTCTATTCTTATTTTGTAATAATTTCATGTGCGAATAAAGATATATTTTACTCTTGTATCTAGTATGCCTAATATTAATTCATGTATTAATTTTATCAGATAGAGCAGTAAACATTTGGCATCATTGACTTAAAAGAAATCAGGTCAGATTTGAGATATTGATGCCCTTAGATCCCAATAAAAGTGAGAAGAGGCCACGAGGTGGTCAAGAACAAGATATCAAGCAATTTTTAAGAATTGTCGAGCAAAGAGAACGAAGGAGAAGATTACGAGAAACGTTTGAGGAAAATACAACTGTATGATTCCCATGTCAAAGACCTTTTCAAGAACCCAATCAAGTTGAAAAGTCAAGACAACCTTCTCTAGACGAGGGAAGTTGGGAGACGAAGTCACATTCCTTCACAGAATTGTACAAGAGTAACCTTCAAGGCATTGAATGGTTATCAATTGAAGGAGAAGAAGTTGAGCCAAGCCTATATAAAAGAAAATCGGAAGCCGAAAAAGTGTAGAAGGCCAAAGCTGAGGGAAGAGTTGAGGATTCCTACGTGGTCAAGAGTGCAAGAGAAGCACTAAAACATCCAAATCAAAACTCCCTAGCAAGCAACTTCTAGGCGTTAGGTTTGCATTAGAATAAAATCATGGTAAGCTCTAGTGGAGAAAAGCAACAGCTGCCCAAGTTTACAAGCAATGGATCAAAGGATCCCGTTAGGCACAGTAAGACTTGTGAAACAATCTGGACAGCAAATGGGCAAGAAGATAAAGCAATTTGGCTACGATCTTTTCCAGCCACCTTGTGAGATGTAGCAATTGACTAGCATACAAAAATTGACAAAACCTCCTGAAATACATGGGAAAGATTAAAGAGGGCCTTTGAAGAATAGTTTAAATTGCTTTGTGACTGAAATAGTAGCAAAAATTTACAATACAAAACAAGGTAAGCATGAAAACGTACGAACTTATAATCGTAAACTTCAAGAATTTCTTGTAAAGTTAGAAATAGAACCAGCCGATGGTCTCAAGAAAAGATGGTGCATCGAAGGTCTACTTCCATCGTTAAGAAAAAAGATGAAGGTAGTACCACCCTCTTCCTATTCAGAAGCCTACAATCGGCCAATGGAAATGGAATGGAAAGTGAAGATAAAATGTCCTTGAGCAGTAAAAGAAAAATAGAGGAAGATGGAAGTTCAGATGACAACAGTGACAATGAATTGGGAATAGTACAAACACTCTAGAGGTACATGCTCTGAATGATGAAAGAATTGAAGGCGAAGAAAGAAACAAATAAAGAAACTAATGAACTACGGTGTACAAAGTGCAAAATTGAGGGGGACACAAAAGGTAACTTGTTGTATTAGTTGTCATTGATGTCAAAGCATAATCGATGTCCAAGAATCACTACCAAAGGCCAAAGGCCACTAATTGCAATTATATTATTTGCCAAAAACATATTGGAATTTTCAGATCAAGGTTGCACCATGTCAAGGCATTTAAAGTATGATTTAATGATGATCAAAAGGCAAGTTTATATGATTTAATGATGATCAAAAGGAAAGTTTATGATCACTTTGTCAGGCTGACCCCATCAAGGCAGTACGTAAATTAAATTAAATAATTATCGATTTATTGGGCCGACCCCATTGAGGCAACATTGGCTTAAAAGCAAATTATTATCATTTTTATGGTGCCAACCCATGCCTTGTTTAGCGCCACTTTGGAAGAAGAGACATCACCTTTCTTGTATCGCCCCTATTAGGGATTTAAAATAAATTAAATCAATTCTAAATCAGGCCGACCTCTCTTAGAAGAGTCGCCCCTATTGGGTGAAGAGGCATGGGAGGGTATAAAAGAAGAACAAAAAGTGTAGTTTGTAGAAAAAACAAGTAGAATGTAATATCTATCCAATATAAGCAGATTTGTTAATGGAAGTGTGAGGAATAAAAGCTTTATCATTCGAACACGAGGAGAGTAAAACAAATATTTTATCAAGGCAGATTTTTGTGAAGGAAATTAAAAAGATTGTCATCCATTGAAGTAGCAATATTCAAGAAGGAGAAATACTTTGTTTATTTTGGAGGTTGGTGCCTCATATCGAAGAGATTGGAGTCTCTTGCTGAGTTGGTGCTTAGCAATGGGGATTGGTGGCTCCAGTGGGTTGGTGCCTACAAAATTTTTGTAACAGAATTTTATTTTATGGCTGGATTTGGACAGTAGATCCAAGCAGTCCTTTTCTCTGTGGTTTTCTCCTAAAAGGGTTTCCATGTAAATCTTGTGTTCTTAATTGTTGATGTTGTGTGGTTGATATTATTGTGATAACTAAAAGAAAAAGTAAAAGATTACCTATCATGTCCCCGAAATGTAACACCAAGATATAAAGCATTGAAATGCAAATAAATAAATAAAATAAATAACAAAATACATATTAAAAATATAAAAAGAAATATTAGCAATTTAATATTATTATAATTATTATTATCATAAGATAATATTATAATTATAATTATCAAATATAACAATATGAATATTGACAATATAAAATGAAACAATTTGATATTATTATAATTGTAATTATTATAATAATAAAAATATATATAGGAAAACTAATATAAAAATAATATGTTAAAATAACATATAATAACAACAGTGATTTCATTAAAGAGGAAAGAGGCATCCTTCACAAACAGCGGTGACTATGTTTAAAGGGAACAATTATAGTAGTAAAAGCAGCGCTAATGAAGAGGTATCTTGCCTTGCAAATAGACACACCTATTCATGAATCGCCTCCCTCCAAAGTATAAAATATGATTGTGAGTTATGAAAATAGAGGAAAAGGGGGGATAGGACAAGGATGAGATGAGACAAGGCAGAAAAGACAAAATAGCAAAAGGCAGCGATTAAGGTGGGAAAAAGCAGTGGTCCCTTTAATTAAAAGATAGTGATAATGAGCAGCGACAAATATTATGTGAAGCAGCAGATATGAATAATACAAAAACAGCAGATACATCACCTACAACAGTGATCGAATGTGTAAGGAAAAGAGACCAAGTAGGAATCAATGAAGTCAGTAAGAGGTCTGAATAAAGGAATCGGATAAAAGGAAAATAAATAAGAAATATATTTTTGGAGTATTGCAACAGATATAATCATCGAATGGGAAATGGGAGAAAGGAAGAGCAGGTAAAGAACAGATTTAGAGCAGATATGAGTACATATATATGGGTACATATATATGTGCAGGTTTGAGAAGAGATAATATCATCATCAATAAATGAATATATATGTATGTATTATGCTTGGCTATATACATGAATAAGTTAATATATATATGTAAGTAATATGTACAGGCAAATGCAATTAGATTAATCAATAATAGTTATAGATATACATATGTTCATATGAATTACATTCGAAATTATGCAATAATGATACTTGTAGTGATTATCGAGCCTTATAAGTAATTACGGTACTTTAACAGGAATGATAGATTCTTCTTTGCTTGATCTACACTAACATTATACTCTAAGCGTGTTGGTGTTTCAATTCGCACCTCTGGAGTGTGTATTGGAAACGGACAGCTATGCACAGATAAACTGCTCTTCAAATTAGGAGGGGAAGCTCCCTCTTTTCCTGTTGATGTGTAAAAAGTAAAGTAAACTAAATTTCCTATCTTTTTACTCAGCTATAGAGCACAAGGTTATAAAACACAATGCGTTGCAACTAAGGTTTTTCTCTGGTTTCGCAGATCTTAACTACAACTAGGCTAAAACTATAACTATCCTATCTCCTCAAGTAAATTCAGAGCGAGAGGATTTAGGAGCAATTGGGAATGGTTGGATCACTTAAACAAACTATCTCTCAGAATGCATCTGAAGGCTCATTGCTTTTTCAGATTTACGCTGAAATAAAGTTTATGCAAGTAAACACTCAAACGATAATCTAGACCTTAGCATTCCCTCGAAGGCTCATTGTCTTTCGAGGTGTAGGCTAAAAAGAAGATTATTGGAAACAACATCAAATGATGAACTAGATATCAGGATTCCCTTGAAGGCTCATAGCTCTTTTCGAGGTGTAGGCTGAAATATAGATCATAAGAAACAACATTAAACGATAAGTTTAATCTCCAAATTCCCTCGAAGGCTCATAGCTTTGTTCCAAGTGTAGATTGAAACAAAGATTATAAAAATGAGTATTGATAGATCTTGAAACTTTGGATCAAGGCTCATTGCTCTTTTGATTTATTTTCTCAAACTCAATTAACGATTACAAATATTTGGGACAGCAAATGGTATGAAAGAGGACAATCATACAAAATACGATCAACCAAACAACTCTTTGACAAAGAGTGAACAGATATTGACTTGCAAGCTTTATGGCACAATAGCGCAGCAATTTTGTGTAGTAATAAAAGTTAAACAATAATGAGCAAGGTTGCTCTTATTTATAGAAACTCAAAGGAGTAGGGAACCCTAAAGTCTCCTTGAGTTAACATTCAATTCTTGCCAATCAGCAAGATTTATTCCTATGTCCGAATGTAGGTAACCTAACAGTTAACTGGAAATACTACTTCAGTTAACTGATTCTAAACTAAAACTAACTCAAATGTACAAAAGGTGTCTCCAAAGATAGACATGCACGATTGGTGGGATAGCGAGTTAACTTGGAAAGAGGCATCCAGTTAACCGCTAGAAACCCTCGTCTCCCTCGATTAAAACTAACTGCTTTTGATCGCTTTTTGCTCGTTTTTTATCGCCTTGTGAGTTTTTGAAGAAATTGCTAATAAATTCAAATTAAATATTGCAACACTGAAATGATTAAATCTACTGAAACTCTTGATGCCAGACTATTTATTAATCTTCTGAAATGATTACAAATAAGATCTGATAACATGCAACTAAAAAGGCAACAAGATTATTGATGTAAAAACCTGGTATTTGCAGCAGATTGTAAAACCCTTGAAAGGAGTGTCCAGATCTGAGGAAATGGCGCCTGGAAATGAAGAACTCTTTCTGGCTGAAACCCAAATGAAAACTCTAAAGCTGAAACTCTGTGAACGTTCTGTGATAGCTTCTGAATGAAGATATCCCTCTGAATGCAATAGATCAGCTGGTATTTCACAGCCTCTGAACTGCAACACTGAAGATGGCTCGTTCTCCAATGCCTGTAGACAACTGAAACCCTTGGCTTCGTTCTCTGGAAGAAGACTTGATCAAAAATCAATTTCATAACATAATCAGCTCAAATCCCAATGAAACCCTTATATCTCCTCAAGAGTTCGAATTTTCTCAATTAGGTTTTATTTAAATAAATTCGAACTTTTCTTTTTAATTTTTCAATAGTTTTCGAAAGCACTTTTAATTATAAAATATAATTAAAAGTGGCCCCTTCAATGATGGCCGACCCCTTTAGCAAAAATCACTTAAGTTATAATGAAATATTATAACTTTATATTATAATGCTCCAGTAATTAATATTTAATTAATTTAATTAAATATTAATATCTCCTTCAATATTAACCCGATGCTCGAGCCGTCTGAAGCTGACGAACAATGAAGTGATTCTGAACATAATCCATCCATACTGCTAAAAATAGCAGGGGTCCCACGCTGATTGCCAATAACTGCTAAAAATAGCAATCCGAGCAAATAGTGTCCGAACGAGCCCAAACGAAAGCCAACTGATAACAATCTGACAACTGAAGCCAAGCCAAGCTCCATCAAGACCCTCTATCCATCCTATCAGCCTACGAGGGTTGCATAATAGGCTAAATCCATCGAACTCAGATGCTCGCAAAAAATGGGGACATTACAGTCCGCCCTCCCTGAAATTGCTTGTCCTCAAGCAATCTCTACTGCAAAGAAACCCAACTCCTCGGAAGGCCCAAAATAAGAACTGTGAAGTGTCCCACACATCTCTAACTATCTCCTGTAGCATCACAACAACACAACTGCGCAAGCTATCCCTGGATCCCAAACCCAGAGTGAGTCTGTCGTGTCTGTCATCCTCAGGCTGCCACTGCGCTCTATTGCCTCCAACTTCACCATGTTGTGAGTGGCGAAGTAACCCAATCGGACCCATCCAATACTCAGTGCCAAAACTGTCACCACCTGGATCCCAATACAATCTGCATTCACATCCATCTGTCATGCGGAGAAAAGAACTTCTAGAAGCATCTGCTACACTGAATCTCTCCCTGTCCTCTGCTAAACCCTCATGAATGTGATAACTGACCAAGCCATCATGCCAATTGACATCGTAGTCATCCTGTAACCATGTACCCATAAGAAAACCTTGTGACATAGAAGTAGCAAACCCAGTTGGAAACATATCGGCATGATGTAAAACTGATAGCTGTCCCTGCAAGTGATCCCCCGCAAACAGCTGATTCGGACGCTTGCAGCAGCTAATCCCATCTTTTGAAGACGGTGAATATCCATCCCACAACGGATGGTATAACTCTGGGGCCAATCCACACCGATGCATCATCAAATCCTCCGTGTGTGGATCAAAGGAGAAGTGATAAACACTCCTCACGATGCAATCAAGATAAAATGCTCCCACCTCTGTCAATGGCTGTCCATCATAGTCCTGGGGAAACGAATTAGCATAAGTACAAATCTCCATACTGGATGATGCCCCACATATCTCCTGTGACGACAATGAAGTAGTGACGTGATCTGTCACACAACTCTCGGAAAAATCAACTATCTCATCACAAGAGCTCTCAACCAAAACACTCATCCCAGCTGAATTGACTGCACCAATATCTGTGATAGATGTAACCACATCCTCACTACAACTCGTGGATATCAGATCCTCAACAACTGCCTCTGTATATAACTGTATTGTATCTGCAGCTAGTGGAGACTGTGCCAAACTCAACTCCACGGTCAACTCCTCCAACCGTGACTGTGACTCTTGAAGGGCCAACTGAGCACTCTCCAACGAGTCCATAGTCACCTCAAGCTCATGAGTGAGCTCATCAACCTGCTCCTCCTTCCTCTGCAATGCATCATAACAAATGCAATCCCACTCGAGAAGAAAATCCCTGTCTGCAAGTAGTTTTAAGTAATTTTGTTTCATCATTCTAATTGCTTCTCGAAGTGCATGTATCTCTGCAAGGGAAAAACCACTATCACCGTGCTCATCTGTCAAAGGAGTACTCCAGCCATACGTAGCTAACATCTGACGAGCAACATCAAAATGCTCAATGGTTGTGGCAATCATATTGTCATTCACCTTTAGTTGCCCAACCAAATGATGACTCTGTAGCTTATGACCCCCATACAAGTTTTCCAGTTCACAATATGCACTATGATATGAGGCTGATTCGTCATCACTCACTACATGATAAGCAGCATCATGTGTGCTTTCATCCATGCACACCTCAACATCTAAGGTACTGCTGCTATGTACCTCAAAGGATGGCTCAACTGATAAAGTAGAAGCTGCTGATATAATAGTATCTTCACACACTTCCACTCCCGATGTAACTGTATCACCCTCCAACTCACAATCCTGGGATTCCATGTCAACATGTGAACCTTCTAACTTATTTTCTAAAGTCTGATCTGGAAAATCAGACTCACTAGGACATGAATCCTCAACACATAATGCATCACTAGTACTCATTTCTTGAGTCCCTTCATGTGACAACTCAATAGGATTATTCTGCATATGTGAAATCACTGCTGTCTCATGCTCATGCAAAGTTTCATCATCGCTGTCATGAAAATCAAAACTGTTAGGTGTAGCTTCCCTAGGATTAGTTGTATACTGGTCACCAACTGCTGAAAACTCATTGTAGAGGCTTCTTGACACCTCACTTGAAAAGACATCATGTTCAGATTTAGATTCTTCACGATTACTTTGCTGGTTGGTTTTTTTAGGTTTTGAATCCTCATAGGGAGCCCACATTATTCTATGCGCTTTGCCCTTAGGTCTCAAAGGGCAATCATGGTTTAAGTTGTACGGCTTTCCGCAATAGGAACACAACTTCATTTTGTTTTGCGATGTCGGACCTTTGATGATAGGAAGTGAATTGGATCCTTTAGACCGTCCCAACTTTGAGAGCGTCTGCTCTAAACGCAGTAACTCTCGATTGAACTTGTATTGTGATTGTCCAAGCTCTTTCAATGCCTGTTTATTGTTGGACAATGTTTTCATGAAACCCATTTCCACTGTCCAGCTGAAAACCAAATCCA
>VDFB02117431.1:0-36383 GCA_007258455.2 Sequoia sempervirens
GGTCCGACTAATTTTTTTTTCGTTTTCAAACAAGTTTTTTCTTGAATTGATTAGGTGCTACCTCTGACTGCATCTGAGGTGACAAACTAGATGGGGTTGTCATTAAAATTTGCTTACTATCATATTTGCATAGTGGTCAAAACTGGCCAGGTGGGCCTCAAAATCACCCTGGGAAACTACTCAAATGACCTCTTGGAGCTATGAAAATGCATAGGCATGCAGACATTTGACCCCAAAATGCAATGCAATAGACGACTCAAAAAAAAAACACGAGATGAAATATATTCAATGTCAAAGTTGTTTAGTCAGACTTTTCTGCAACTGTACTTGTTCAGAACCAATTAAAACTCGCCAAGTCACCATTTTGAAAAAAATATCAAATCAATTTCTGAGAGACTACCATTGGAAACATTAGACCATTTAGGTACATAAAGCATGTGTGCAAGAGGGATTTGCTTCAACCATAGTTCTTCACGAGATATTAGGGGTCAAATTTGACCACCTTGAAACATTTTTGGAAATACAGATGTAAAATCAGCACAAGCTACATTTGTTTTTAATCTAGAAAAAAAAGCAAATCAAATCATGAGGCTCTAAAACCGGACCATGGAACATATGAATATAGGGAGAATGGAGAACAACAATCCTTTTATCTTGAAAATCATCCAGTTGTGAAATATTCACTCGAATAGGAGGCCAACTCACAGGACAGAGAGTTTGCAAACATCAAAATAGTGTCAGAACCCTCCAGCTTCGCTTTTCAAAACCCTATCAAAACTCATCATGGGAAGCTAAAAATTGACATGCATGTTCACATATTCCACATGAGTATTTCTACCAAGAGGCTTGGTATGAAAATCAACAGGCACCAAATTATGACCCTCCAAATTAGGTCACTTGGACAAATTTTTCAGGTGCACTTCTAAGTGTGCAAAGGAAAAATTTTCAATATGGGCACTTCAAATTTACAAAATTTGAAAGTCCCAACAAGGGCAACCCTCCACTCTCAACTCTCCATGACTTGGAGCCTTGGTGTGGTCGGTCCCCCTCTCTTACATCGTGATATCAGTTCTCCTCCATAGCGAGGTTTATTCTTATCATGTGTCTATTTTACTTCTTATATCTTCCAATCTTATCTGGCTATCTATGGAGGTGGAAACACCAAAATGGGGGTTTGATTGAGGAAAACCCCTCTACAACCCTAAAAATTTTCTCTATCTCCATGTTGTAGGTGATGAACAAGTTTGGCTAAGAAAGGACCTCATTCTATCAAATTTTGGGCTCTGTTTGTACAAACAATAGTGCGAATGTACATATTTCTTTGTGGCGTACTAGTATTTGAGGCCAAGACTTCATCTAACTGGTACCATATTATGTGTATTTAGTGCTTTCCATTTCTATAAGCTAAACATTTTCATCACCCCTTAGTTGTAAGTTATTTGATATTTTCAATTACATCTAGTGTTAGGCATAGCTTAGAATTCAATCTTAAATACTTATATTTCTAGTTC
The DNA here is from genome assembly GCA_007258455.2 of Sequoia sempervirens. NCBI lineage: Eukaryota > Viridiplantae > Streptophyta > Pinopsida > Cupressales > Cupressaceae > Sequoia > Sequoia sempervirens. The sequence goes on from VDFB02117431.1 coordinate 1,512, forward strand.
ACTTGAGTTGTGTCAATTAAGGTAGTTAATAGCTATTTTCTCCTTAAGACCTCGTCGTCTTGAGAGTAGCAAATCCTCTCCTCTACACCAAGTTAGCACGAGTCAAGGAACATTAACCACAAATTTAAATTATGTTAGTGTTAAATTCATAAGAGATGGGTTTGAATTTGGTGACTAGAATTATAATAGTTATTGTGTTTAAGGAAAAATCACAATAGTAATCTAGTTTGAGAAGTGTAAGGAGGTGCAAGATGGGGTGCACCAATGGATGGTAACAAGAAGAAATGGACATATAGATAGATTCATAAGTTCAACTAGCTCTTGTGTATAAATAACTTAAATGAAATTTTCAATAGACACATCTTAAAATATGACTCAAACAAACTGCAAAATTAGACAAATGATACAAAATATATACTTTTTAAATCGACAATCATATTTATTTAAAAATAATAACAAAATTCAAATATGTGCTTACTTTACAATAGTTCACTTTTATTTATGCTTTCAAAATATTATTTGTGCTTTTGATAGATCCATATAAATATAAAACTAACCCCAAGAACATGTTTGCGAACTAGGATGGTCTTCCCCTACTCGTTCTAGTTAGGGGAGAGGGGCCCATAGTGGAGTGGGACCAATAGTGGGGATACAAGTAGTCCTCAAGACCCCCATAGTGGAGCACCTTAATATCCAATTGCAAAACTTTTTATCCATAAAGTGCACAAACTGACAAATCATATGATGCCACATATGTGTACCAATAAAACATGACTTAGTGCACCACTATTGGTCTCACTTTTTTTTTGGGTATTTTTGGATACCTAAACAAAACCCTGTTGATGTGACATCATATTTGATGATGTGGCCCTAAAACTTTAATTAGAAGTAGGTGAGTTGCCAAATAAACTGCTTTACAAAATTGGGACTAATTTGAAATTTCCATATAAGATTTTGAGAAATGTGAAATTGGAGTGCTCTACTATGAGAACCTCTCCCCTAGCACTTTTGTTTTGTGCCTTCAAAGTATTGTATGTGCTTGACCTTGGCTTCCAAGAAGAAACGGAAGAAAAAGAGGGAACACGGAGAAATGTGATACATTTTTAATTTAGCGAATAGAAGGCAAGTCTAGTGGGGAAGTGTCCAAAAATTTCGCGATAGGAAGCGTCAATTCAACGCGGAGGAAATTTGGACTAATACACAGCGACACGGAAGTCAAAACAAGCAAATTGGGTACGTCGAAAGACCGCGGAATTAGTCGATAGTCTTGACAAAACAAGTATTCTTCAACGCTATTAGGTATTACAGTCAAGGAGAAAATTTCGCAGAAACTTGTAAAATCTGGTACGCTCCTTCGAACTTCATTCGCGATTACTTCTCATGAATTTCGTCGTCAATTTCACGATTTCACACAAGTCTTTCTATGGCGCAACGCGTCAAAGCTTCCACTGTAATTTATATATACAAGAAGTTCCTGCGCTGAAGATCTCTACCCCAAAATAACAACACTTCCAATCTCTGCAAAATTCTGTCAAGATAATAGCAAGCACTTCCCATTTCCTCACAATTCTACGCAATGTATGACATGGGATTTCTCAATGGCGACCAGAATCCAGATGGTAATTCTGGCGTTTTCCCTCCACACGATGATGAGCGTAGGGATAATGAATGGAACGATTATCTTTTGATGGCGGGAGTACTGTCTCTGTGTATGCTTATTTCCATTTGTGTTATTTTGTATTACGTCTACTTCCGAATGGATTCCCACGCAGAGTACCGGCGGCGGCGGAGGCCCGGGATTTCGGTAGGTCGTCGGTTTTCCTGGAGAGGAGGGGATGAACACTTTTTCTCTCCGGCGACAGAAGGCCTGTGCCGGGAAGTGGTCGCTGCCCTCCCGGTTTTTGTCTACAAAGCGGAAAATTTCAAAGATGGATTACGCTGTACTGTTTGTCTGTGTGAGTTTGAGGAGGATGACAAGGCCAGATTGCTGCCCAACTGTAACCACAGCTTTCATGTAGACTGTGTTGATATGTGGTTTTATTCTCATTCCACTTGCCCTCTTTGCAGAGCCAACGTTGAGAAGCAGCCTGATCAGTCTGTGGAGTCTGGTAATAGATCAGTGGAGGTTTCAGTCATGGAAGAGGATGCGGCTGCAGATCACAAGGCAGTAGAAAGCACTGGGAGTGGACAACAACAAGTGGAATGTATCAATGGCGAGAGTAACAATGTTACTATTGATATCCCACCTAGGGAAAAGTAGATTTCACTATATAGTCTGTTTGTCCAGAAGATATATTTGTCCATAAAGTTAGGTGTAAAGGGGAAGCCAAAAGACTATATGTCATCGATCACATGTTCGACTCATGTTAGGGGAGGAAAAAGGTACATACGTTTGGATTTCGGTTGTGTAGGCGAGAGACAATAGTATCTCGAAAGGACTTCTAGCCTTGAAATGGACCTTTCGATATTCACTTTAGAGGATTAATCGGCTAGTTGTCCCTATACATTATGTTGATTTGTAAGGTTTTCAAATACATCATTTAATTATACAATTTAATTTTTTCTTATATAAAAATGTGTATTAAGATTAGGTGTTGTACATTTTGTAAGTTTTAATTTTAGTATTAATGGAATGATTTGTGAAGTTTAGATCTTTATGGTAAAGGATACCACACAAAAGAAATTCCAAGATCTTTGAATGTCATTCCCTATCCTTTTGCATTTATTTTATGATATGTTTTAGACCATGTATGTTTTCTAAGATTTGTAATAGTATAGATATGATATATTAGTTGTGTAAGAGAATCTACAAGGTGCATAAGAATATGTAAGAACATTATAAGAACAGGGTTACTCGTGGACAAAGGCATAGTGTTTGATTGGATTCAATAATAGTCATGTGTAAGAGGATGTAAGAGGTAATTAGTTCTCTTATGAGGAAAATTACAAACCACTTATAAAGCCTTTGGAATTTTATGGTCCATTTAGATATTTTGTGAGGCCTAACATGTGTGGAATGGGCATATAGATCCAATATGGACTAGATGGACCAAGACTTGGCTCATGGTTTAAGGCCATAGCTTCCTTAGATCTCCTTGGTCTTTAAATTGATGCCTTTGGATGGAGATTGCAAGGTTAATTTTATGTAGGTTATGTTCTTTAAATTTCTCTAAATAGAGAGTGTTGATCTCTTTCAAAGTATTGCAACTCAAAAATTGTATTCTAAATTTAAACTTGAAGATTAATACATTGGGTGTATTTTTTAGATTGATTTTTCCCTCTAGAGGGTTTTCCAAGGTATGTCTTGTACCTCTTACCATTAATTTTCTAAATTTTCTTTCAATGTGTTATTAGTTGCATTGTGTAGATCTCTAAGGTTGATGTTTGTCTGGATTTTATTTTCTTTAGTACCATAGATCTATTATTATAGCTTATTTGATCAAATGATAGGATGATAGTGTTAGAAATCTGAAACTAATTGAATAACCCAAGGAACTTCTTAAGAGAAAATAAAAGTTACATAAACTAGAAAAATATGAATGATACAAACCAAAACTCTGAGAGATTATGCAATGTCAATATGACAAAATTACATTAAGAGCTTCCAAGATGAATGTATGTAAAAGTATGCAATAATATATACAAATACAAGCTAGGTAGTGAGTTTACATAGAACTAAGGAGAGGGTGGAGATGGAATATCCAACCAATAGGAATTAACCACCAAAACTGGAGAATGCCACCAAAAGTGGAGAATGCCACCAAAAGTGGAAAGTGTTCCACCCTTTAAGGAAGGGGACACCACATCACTTATCTCCTAGTTATTAAATGATAAAATCACTTTATTATCCTAAGAAATCTTAATAAAAGTGTAGGAAAAACCTTTGACTAAGGGAAAAAAATTATCCCACTAGGAAATAAAAACCTACACTAACACCCCCCTTTAAGCATAGCTTAGGAGGATGTAAAAGATGATGGATCTTGACAAATAAAACCATGTTAGGTATCCATGTATATATCAAATTCCCCCCAAAGAAGAAGAAGCCCCCTGCAAATAAAGAGAGCACCTCCCCCCTAAAAAAAATAGAGAGAAGAGAAAGACTAAGTAGTCCCCTCCAAAAAGATCCAATGGTAGATGCCCAAAACAAGATGCAGAAGATGGTCCACAATAGTCGAACAACATTCCTCCTCGTTAGGAAGAAATAAAACCAATGGTTTGTGCAATCTATCTCCCAAGTCCTGAAAGGAATATGTGGGTAAACCCACAAAAGTGGTTTACAATTTGAGTGAGGAAGGAAAAGTGGCAAAAAATGACCCCATACCAAATTTTTTGGTTTTTGGGGTTCGAATGAACCCTTTGGTTTGAGTGAACCAAAAAAGGGTTCGAATGAACCCTAGTTCGTGCAAACCAATTAAATGCAAGGTGGATCCCATCCCGCCAAAAAACCAATGAAAACCCCTTTTTGAAAGGGGGTTCGAATGAGCCTTGGTTTGCTCAAACCCCTGGGGTTTTGCTAGAACCCCCTATTTCTAGTGACCCCCCTTTTCCCACCTCCTTGCTCTATAGTACAAAAAAAACTAGAATTTTTTCCCTTCGAAGCTCAGGTTGAGGATGAAAATGGAGGAGACTTCATGAACCCAACTAGAATAAGGTAGTCCTCAGAACGAGCTATCCAACAAATATAATTTTAATATATTTTGGTTTTATTAAACATAGGTTTTTCATTGAAAATGAAGGTCTTTGTTTTGCACATGTGGAAAAATAGTAGATTATCAAAAAGATATTTGAAAAATATGAGTGCACTAGATATTGAAGTCCTTGATCCAACAAAAAAAATAAAATTGAATTTCGATATATACAAAAAAGGTTACACGTTATATGATCGCGCTATGTCTAAATTGTAATTGGTTTGACTTTGAAACTTGATTAAAGAAAAATATTCAATAAAATGGTATGTTCAGGGATCATCATGGAAAAAATAGGCCCTTAAATGGCAAAAATTCAAAAAAATCGAGTTAGGCAACTTGACGTAAAATTTGAATAAGATATCTATATTATTTCAAAAATATGTAAAATATAATTTGTAGAAAATTGAATTTAGTTTCTAAACTACTAGGTTTATTTTTAAAAATAAAAAATCTATTTGGTGAAAAATTTGAAATTCTAATGCGGTAGTACTTAAATTCCGGGGAAAAATAAGTAGGTGTCTATCCGACCACCCTAACCTCAATAAAATGATAATATTTTTATAAGATTTTAGAAATAAGTAGAGGACTCATGTGGATGTGATGCATATTTTTGTAATTTTTTCCAACTAAATAATTAATTATGATTTTTTATTACAACTTTTTAAAAAATATAAAAAACTTGTATGTCGACCACCTTAACTTGGTCAAAACTTCATGAAATTAAATTTTTATTTTTTTAATCCTATAGTATGTGAAGCATAGAATGTGATACATGTTTTGGATTCCAAAAATGTGATACTGTTTGAAAGCTATAGATGTTTTTCAATCAGCCTATCAATCCAGACTTTAGTCATAATTCAAATAGAAAATGAATAATAATTATTTATTAAATTCAAAATAAAACATTTTTTATATTGGTGAAAAGTTGAGAATCTCCTTTAAGAACCCTTTTCATTTCATCAATTTTGGGTTAAAAAAAGTCGTAAGCTACATACCCTACAAATACCCATTATATCGCCACTTTTTGACCCATCATGATTCTGCACATACCCAAAAAACTATCTAACCAAGTGGAAGCACTAGATATCGGAGTTACAAATCTAAATTCGAAAGATTAGAATTTTATCCTTCATGGAAAAAAAGTTATGCATTATACAGTGTGCATCACTTTTTTAAAATGTTGTTTTTTTGAAAAAAAACCAGTTTTCGTGGGAGATGGAAAAAGAAGTGCAATCTAATTCCAAAAATTTTGAAAAAAATATTTTTAGAATCTATAGACAAAATGTGACAAGACTCTAGTTTGCATGATCTTCAAATTCCTCACAGTTTAGCCGCTATAGGTGCCCGAATGCGAAGATTTAGTTAAAATTTTTTTATTTTAGTGTCTAGTTTGGCCAAAAATTGTAAACCACTATTGTGGGATCACCCATGTAAGAAGAAAGTGCAAAATGTATGAAGTATTTGAAGTCATCTCAAGTGTCCCCATGTCGATGTTGAAAGCTATCACAGTCAAATCAAGTATTCTAGGGCACACTACTAAAGATGAGAAATCAAAATCTCCTAGAGATTGATGTAGAACACCATCCAAATACAATGATGGTTTGATAATAGTTGTGCAATGACTGTCATCAAAGAGAAGAGATAACCCCTCAAATGTGTCCTCCAAATCTGAAATGTGAGACTCCACCGAAAATTTTGAAATACCTATCAAGAAATCATACCACAATGTTGTATTTGAAAGACTATGTATGTCTTGTTGCAAGAAGCCACTAGAGGCTTTTGAAGAAGCAATACTAGAATATGTAGTAGCAATAGATGTAAGAAAAGAAGAGTGGTCCTCAAAGAGAAGATGATGTCCTTGATAGTCATCTAGATCCAAAATGAGGAACTCTACAAACAAACAAGAGATGTGTGGTAGAAATTATTCCCAATGGACTAAATATATAAGACATAAATGATCCTACTACAATGAATCACTAGAAGATTCAAAGAAAAATCTATGGAATATGAAGCTGCAACAAGTGTTGTTGATGTGATCTCAACATTAGAATGAGAAGCAAGAAGATAAGTCTCTATGTCATCTGATCATTCAAGACCTGCATAATAATCAAGCTCCTCTAAAGTAGCATCATCAAAGGGTATATTATCTATACCATCAACTGGAATGAGGCAATATTAAGCAGGATCATCTAGGAATGGAGAAACATGAGGGTCTCCAAACATATCCCAAATATTGGTCCAAAGTGTACGAGGACATTTAATGTCCACTATAGCCCACATAGTGTTATTATCAACATGAGAACCAGTAAATACTAATACATGATCAATTTTATTACCCCATACTAATTTCCTTCTAGATGGTTTTGGTTTAGGCGTGAGACCATAAAGGTAAGGAAAATTTTTGAACCATCTGAGATGGGTTAGAATGCCTTTTTCTAAGACTCGCAATTGGCCTTATCTAGGATTATCAAAAAAGAGTGAATAGAAAAACCCATGATACAATCCTCAAATAATTATAAAAGAACACCAATACACCCCCACCCTTTTCACTAGTATCAAAAATCAACCCCCAAATATTATAAGGTTGGAACTTTACAGTTCAATATGATTACAAATCCTTTTCCAAGATATAATCCTCAATAAGCTCAAAACAACCAAAATTAAAAATTCTAATACAAAATAAACTTGAGACAAAATATGGAAAAATTAGCCTCATAATTGTGTAGCGCTCTTCAACACCTTTCCAACACCTATTTGTTTCTAAAAATAGGAGCACTAGGGTGAAAGTTATGGTATGTTGAAGAAATTAGAAATAAACTGCTTCAACCTAAAATATCTGGTACAAAATGGCAAAAATATTTTCAATACTTCAGTGCATGGAAAGTTCTCATCTCCAAACTTCCAGTGATATCTTTTTTTCAAAATATGGATACCATGATGAAAAGTTACGCAAGTTTGAAAAAAGGCCCAATTTGGCTTATTGGAGGGCCCTGGTGGTTGCTAGTGGTTCTAGCCATTTGTGTGGCATGTTGCATGTGTTGTCATTGATTTCAAAAGAGTTGTATTATGGAAGGTTGTATGTGATGTAAAAAGAGTGGTGTTTTAAGGTTTTGTGAGGTAGACATGGTGATGAATTTCATGTGCATGTTGTACACAGTTGTACCACATCTTTTATTGTTCATGAATAAGTGAAAGTTGACAAGTTGACTTGTGTATGTTGTGTATGGTAGTGTAAATGTTGTATTCTTTGTTCCTTGATGTAAATCATTGTTGAAAGAAATTATGTAAAGTTTCATGTAGTCAAAGGCTAAGGAAGTTGTAATAAAGAAGATTGGGAGAATGCTCTGCATTCCTCCACATTTGAAGATATGGCCTTGTGGTTTGGAAGTTAGACAAAGACAAGTGTGAAGTATGTATGTTCCTATTTTTAGAACATAGAAATAACCACAAAAGATTCCAAAGCTAGCAGAGTAAAGATAATAGTATAGTGTTGTGGAAATTAGAAAGGGTGAGAGGAATGCTCCACATTTCTCTGCATTTACTTTAGTTGTGATTTTACAGCTTGGAGGATAAGTTTATATTTTTCGCATATTTTCTCATTTAAAGTTTCAAGTGTTGAGGAGTACCACAAGATTGGTTTTCAATGTTCTATCTCAAGACTAGATGTATTCAAATTTTGCAAGTGATGTTGGGTTTAGTGTCTGTTTGTTTGTGCCAACATGGTGTAGCATGAAGTTGTGAAAGGATTGTATGAGAAGGTTAAATTGCATGTCATATAATTCCTATAACATGATCCTCATGATTTTATTTGGTCTCTCTGGTATTGCTTTTGGTCTAGAGATAATACACAAAAGGTTAGGTGTTTGTTAGGATGACATGGTGTGTTGAATGATTACACCAGGTGTTTGGGAGTGTGCACCGGTGCATGGAGATGTGTGCTAAAATAAAATAGGTCTTGATTATCTTTTAGTTTGAACTACATTTATTTTCTCTTACCATGAATGATGCAGAGCCAAGGTGGAGAAGATTCAACCAAATCAGATTTCAGTCAAATAGCAACCTTTGTTATCACATTCAGCCATCTTGGATCAATTATCATCAACAAGGTTAAAAGGCTTCAAAACTCAACAATTTTGGCTTATCTTTTAGAGAAGGCCTCTCAAGGACCATCTCATCATCATCCTAGCATCTACTTAGACCCCCAACACAATTCCAAAACCAAACATACAAGGTTTATTTGCAACTTCTTGGAGAACCTTCACACTGCCCTGCAAAAAGGCTACAATATTAGGCCTGTTTTACAAAGTGTCCTTCAATCTTCTCCTATTCTCATAATCTCTTGGATAGTCATTAATCATGTCTGAAAACACTCAATTTCATAGGTTTTAGTCAATTTCTCAACCTCTTAGCCATCGTTCCTTGAAACCCTCAATTTCCTTCCAAATACTTAGGGTTTTTAGGTTTTCAACCTTCTAAGGCCTTCCAATCCAAATCAAGGCATCAAATTACTTGCCTAAGGTCTACACATGAATTCCACATTGTTTCCAAGTCAAGGCCATCAAAAAATAATCCAAAACACACTACTGTCCTAATTATTCTTATATGAACAAGACTTTATTTCTCATTGTGGTGGCATTCTACAGTCATTAATCCGCCTTATTTCCACTCAAAAACAAAAAGAAGCATATAATAATTTAAATAAATGCCTCCCAATTGAGAAACAAGTCCAAAATAGTAAGTGGGGAAGGCTTAGATCATTTTGAAACTTCAACCAGTGCTTCACTGCCCTGTATAGGAAGATCATAGAGTCTCGCTACTGTGCTCTCCTAGTTTGTGAATAAGGCCTCAAAACAGGTTCAGAAGCATGCTATTTCCATTTCCTTTAGTAGTCACAAGGGTTTAGAATATAAACCTACTTGTACGACCTATACAATGAAGAAAGAATACAAAAATATAGTGAAAATGGAAGGAAATCAACAAATTAACAGAGAATTACTGCCTTTATTCAATAAATGTTCACCACTTTTGGTCCAAAAACCTTCCCTCATGCCTTTAAAAGGAATTTAATACATTTTGAATCCAAAAAAACCTTTCCCAACGCCTACAACCACCTTGTAGCCACTTTAACCCACTTTTGACTTAAAAACACCATTATTGACAATTAAGTGCTAAATGAACACTATTAGCAAGATTGTTGTTTTAAGACACCAAGAACCATTTGGAAACCTTTATGCTAACCTTAATATGACTTCTAAACTCCTATCTTGCACCCCTACTTACAAATTCAAGAACTTTCCTTCAAGAGGCTACAAAGACCCTTAGGTGCAAGATTACACATTTTCAACCCAAATGACTCAAGATGTTTTCCAATTACATTGAGATTGGTATTTTTTAGACCTTATTAAGCCTAAACTAAGCAAAAAATACTCTTGTATCAACCTAATATGCATTCAAACAATCCAAGCTTGATGATGTAGTGTAGGTGCTCCTACACCAACGAATGTTGTGGAGATGACTTATTATGGCTATTGCATGTTTCATGTTACATGTTTCCTCTTGGCCAACAAAGGAATTTTTTTTGAAGCTAGTAGAGGATATAAATAAAAGGTTAAGTGTGTTGCAAATTGTAAGAGTTTGTTTGAATGTGTGAATATGTATGTGTGAGTGTGGATGTGAGTGTATATGTGTGGAAGTATGGTGAAGATAGAAAAGGTTGTTGAGTAGAGGTATTGAAGATATGTGTTAGTGTGAAGGGTGTTGATGTTGCAGAGGTGACTGATCAACAGATTTCATCAAGTATTGTTGTATAGAGGTTGTAGCATTTTTCAGTAAGTGTTGTGGCCTATGTTTCAAGGATTTGTAGCTTCCTTTGGATGAAGCCATAAAACTATGTTTTAGGGAATTGTTGCTTTGTTTGGGTTGTAAAGTATAAAAATTACATTGTAAATATTTTTTTTATTTGTGAGGCTGGATTTGGACAGTAGATCCAAGCAACTTGCTCACCATGGTTTTTCCCTACTAGGGTTTTCCATGTAAATCTAGTATTATATATAGTTTGATTCCTTATTTGGTTAAGGCAACAAAAATATTTGGTTGATAAAGTTGAAATGGATTAATTTGTGGCATATATGGATTCACGCCCCTCTCATTATATTAGTGTGTTCTAACAATTGGTATCAGAGTAGAGTTCCTTGGTGCAACCTAATAGCTGAAGGTAGATCTTGGAATAGAACACATGGCTTAGAAAGAGTCCTCTTCTAAAGCATCAATATTTTGATGGAAGCAACTATGCCTTCTAGAGTGTTAGGATGGAAGCCTATTTCATCTTGCTAGGGTATGATGTTTGGAGAGCTATAAAGGATGATTATACTGAACCTACTCATCTTATTAGAGATGTTAATGTGAAGAAGGCCCATGAAAATAATTCTATCTTAAGTGGTTTAGAAAACTCAGAATTTTTCAAGCTAGTATAGTGTAAAACAACTAAGGAGATATGGGATAAACTCAAAAATCTCTATGAAGGAAATGATAGTGTGAAGCAAGAAAAATTGCAATCTTACAAAAAAATGTTTGAAAATCTAAGAATAAAAGAAGAGGAAAACTTTTCTAGCTGTTTGCTCCAAGTGGATGAAGCAGTCAATGGAATTAGAGGATTAGGTGAAGGAATAATTGATTTAGTGATTGTGAAGAAATTCCTAAGAACTCTCCCTCATCAGTTTGATTCAAAAGTTTCTACTATTGAAGAAGCCAAAAATTTGAAGATGCTTACCATGGAAGAGTTGTTTGGGTCTCTCACTACTTATGGTATGAAAAATGAAGTCCAAGGTACATACAAAAGAGAAGATTCTTTCAAAGTTGTGAAGAAAGAAGGAACATCTGGTTCATATAGTGATTCTAAGGAAGAAGAAGAAAAATTCAATGTGAGAAAGCTAAATAAGGGACCAGGAAAGTATAAAGGTAAGTTACCTTTCAAGTGTTTTAATGTGGAAGGGTTGGCCATTATTCTTCTAAATCTCCTTTTGGAAATAATGAAAATAGCAGCAAGGGTTTCAAGAGGAACCTCCTCTCCAAAGAAGACTACGACCCCTCAAAAGAAGTAGATCACTACTCATTAGATGATGAAAGAGGAGAATCCTTATTCATGGCCACAACGATCTTTGATGGTTCAAACAAGACTATAAATGAAGAAGAAGGTGAAGCTGATTTTAAAGGTGAACTTATTTCTTCTCTTGAAGACTTGGAATGTGCAAGGAAAGAGAACAAAGAACAAAAATCCCTAATTAAAGCCAAGACAAAGGAATACACAAAACTTGAAAAAGAAATCCTTTTACTCAAAAAGGAATTGGAAAAAGAAAAGTTTGGAAATCCAGATAATCCTAAAGAAGTAAAACTAATTCGAATTAGGCCTCAAGGAAGACCTCTTCAAACAAGAAGATTTTTCACAAACAGGTTCAATCATGCATTTTTTGGTTATTGTTTCATCTACAATCATCATAAGAATATGGATTGCAAGTCTGAAAAGAATAGAATAAACTTTGTTAGTAGGAATTATCTTGCTTCACTAGTGGATTTCAATGTGATATGTCAACTTTGCAACAATGTTGGACAGATAGCAAGATATTGTAGAAGTGGATTAGAAAAATTAGAAATTCAAATGATAGATGTAATTGATCAAGTCAAGGAGAGTGACACTTCCAAAAGAGAGTAGGGTAAGTGCACAAAGTTGAGTCCATGAAATATGGAATTTTTTGCCTTAGCCAAAAAAATGAAATTGACATTGCAAAAACAAGATCTTGATTTTTCTAAATGGGATCTCGATTTTTAAAAATCGAGATCTTGTTTAGCTTTGGGATCTCGAGCCTAAATGCAATACAGGATCCTGCTTTTTAAAAATTGGGGTCCTATTTGCTAAAGGGTCTCGAACCGACGGATAGGGTTCGGGATCCCAATTAGTACGAAACGGGATCCCGATTCCCATTTTGTACAAATCGGGATCTCGTTTTCTAATGGTATTTATTTTTGTAAAAACAAACAAACTACATATTACCTATGCATTGGATCCCAAATTCAAGGGACAACGACCTCCACAAATAGTCTCCAGGTACCCGTCCACCCCCATTTTTTTGCATTTTTTTATTTTTTTATTGAAATTGTCAATAGAATAACTATTTTTAGCATGTTTTTTTAAAATTTATTTCACATTTTAAGCATTTTATTTCCTGTTATAGTAGAAATGAGGAATTTTAGAAATAGATGAAAAAATGCATTGAAACCTAAAGATTTCTCAATGGAAATGAAAAAATGAACCTTGAATTGTATTTTAGAAACATAATTTAGCTTTTGAAACCTAAATTGTTTGATCAAACCAAAAAAAAATGTATTTGAAAACCCTAATTGAAATGAAACAAAAATAATTGCATTTCAAAACCTTAGAAATTGAAATGAAACAAAAAAAATGCATTTAGAAACCCTAATCAAGCTTTTTGAAACCCTTAATTCAAATCAAACAAAAAAAATGAATCTGAAAACCCTAGTTTGAAATGAAACGAAAAAATTGCATTTAAAACCCTAATTGCTTAGAAATTGAAACCCTAAATTGAATTGAAACAAAAATATTTGCTAAAACCCTAAATTGAAATCGAACAAATCATTTTGGTTTTGAAAACCCTAATTTCGAGCTCAAGAAAATACATTTGCATTGCTTAAATGTTTTAAATTTCATTTGCATTGTATGGAGAAAATGATATGTTAAAATTTAGTTTCAATGTTAAATTATAATTAGATTGGAAAACAATATGTTAAAGAATAGTTACAATTCATAAATTTTATCAATGTTTGTTTGCAAATTTAGTTAGCAAATTCGTAAATCCAAGTGTACAATTGATTTCCAATTGTCACTTAATTAGATAGTATTCAACATTCATTTCTATTTTATGTTTTGATCTCTCTTAGTCATGCCTTGTTTCCATTTCTTGTTGTCAATTACTTGTTAATTAAGCTTCTAGTTTAATCTAAAATCTCAATTTTTGCACTAATTACCTAGACACTAAAAGAATCTAAATATTTTTCTTTTCTTTCTTTTAGGTTCTTTCAATTCCAAACAATTGAAAATAAAATACTTTCAATTCAACATTAACTAATTTTATACTATACATTTTATATCATAAAATTCATTTTAGTGGGAAATTTTAATGAAAAAAATGTTAAATAAAATAATCTTATATTCAATTTAAAAAATATCCAGTTAAAATATACATCAAACTCAATCTTAATAATACATAATTATGTGTTTCAATTATGCAAATAGTCAATCTATTCATAAACTAGGCACTAACTTGCAAGCCCATTATTCCAAGTGTCACCCAAACTTCACCCTAAGTTTGCTAAACCCTAAACCCTTAACTCTAAAATATAAACCCGTAACACTAAAGAATTCATTTTTTCCTAGGACCTTAAAATGAAATTTGGTTGCCTTAGGCAACTCCACCAAATTTTATTCCCTTAATCCATGCCATTTTGTTGTAGGAACTTACTACAAAGATCCCCTTAAGCCATCCTAAATTACCCTACACCCTAAACTCTAAACTCTAAACCCTAAACCCTAAAGACATCATTTTTCTCCTAGGACCTTATTTAAATTTGGTTACCTTGGGAAATGTCACCAAATTTTATTCACTTGAGGCATGCCATTTTTCCAAGGACCTCACTAGACATAGATCCCCTTACTTGCCATCCTATCACCCTAAATCGTAAATCAATATCTTAAGGGGATCAAAGAAGTTCTCAAATTTTGGTGAAGTTTCCCAAGACAACACAATTTAACAATAATAAGATCATGCAAGATTATAATATGAATGGGATTTCTTGATCTAGGTTGGTCAGTTGAAACAAGAGCTATCTCAATCAATTGCTCCACAAGAAAATGTTATTCACTAACTTGCAAGTTCATTATATTCCAAGGGCCACCCAAACTTCACCCTAAGTTTTTTAAACCCTAAATCCTGAACTCTAAAATCTAAACCCTAAACACTAAAGCATTCATTTTGTCCTAGGACCTTAAAATGAAATTTGGTTGCCTTAGGAAACTCCACCAAATTTTATTCCCTTAAACCATTTCAGTTTTTCGTAGCATCTTACTACATAGATCCCCTTAAGCTATCCTATTACCCTAAACCCTAAACTCTAAACTCTAAACCGTAAACCCTAAATCCATCATTTTTTCTTAGGCTCTTAATGAAATTTGGTTGCCTTGGGCATCTTCACCAAATTTTATTCAGTTGAACCATGCCATTTTGTCCTAGGACCTCACTAGACATAGATCCCCTTAAGCCATCCTATCACCCTAAATCGTAAATCGATGTCTTAAGGGGTCCTAATATGACATTTCTTAAGGGGATCAAAGAAGTTCTCAAAATTTGGTGAAGTTTCCCAAGGCAACAAAATTTAACAATAATAAGACCGTGCAAGATTATAATATGAATGAGATTTCATGATCTAGGTTGGTTAGTTGAAACAAGAGCTATCTCAATCAACTATTCCACGAGAAAATTTTCTTCACTAACTTGGAAGTTCATTATATTCCAAGGGCCACCCAAACTTCACCCTAAGTTCCCTAAACCCTAAACCCTGAACTCTAAAATCTAAACCCTAAACACTAAAGTATTCATTTTGTCCTAGGATCTTAAAATGAAATTTGGTTGCCTTAGGCAACTCCACCAAATTTTATTCCCTTAAGCCATTTCATTTTGTCATAGCATCTTACTAAATAGATCCCCTTAAGCTATCTTATTACCCTAAACCCTAAATTCTAAACTCTAAACTCTAAACCCTAAAGCCATCATTTTTTCTTAGGATTTTAATGAAATTTGGTTGCCTTGGGAAACTTCACCAAATTTTATTCATTTGAGCCATGTCATTTTTTCCTAGGACCTCACTAGACATAGATATCCTTAAGCCATCCTATCACCCTAAACCGTAAATTGATTTCTTAAGGGGTCCTAATATGACATTTCTTAAGGGAATCAAATAAGCTCCCAAAATTTGGTGAAGTTTCCCAAAGGCAACCAAATTTAACAATAATAAGATCGTGCAAGATTATAATATGAATGAGATAAATCATTATCTAGGTTGATCGACTTATGGTTTAGGGTGATAAGATGGCTTATGGGGATCTATGTCTACTAAGTTCTTAGGACAAAATGACATGGATCAAGTGAATATAATTTGGTGAAGTTGCCTCAGACCTTAATGAAATTTGGTTACCTTGGGCATCTTCACCAAATTTTATTCACTTAAAAGCCATGTCATTTTGTACTAGGACCTTACTACATAGATCCCCTTAAGGCATCCTATTACCCTAAAACCTAAATCCTAAACTCTAAACCGTAAACCCTATATCATTCTTAAATTGCCCTATATTAATAGTTAATTGTATTTTCATTCAAGTAAAATTCCTTAGACATAAATGAGGCTTGCATATTTTATCATTTGTATTCAATTAGGCCATTTATATTGAATGGTTTTAGGGTATTTCCTAAACATGTATCTTACATTTTGAAATTATAAATCTAATGCAGGTTCACTCATATCTTAGAGATCACATGGATCGACTCAATAATAATTGCAATCCACCTCCACACCATCCATCTCCACCACCTTCACCTCCACCTCCACCCACTCCACCTTATAACCCCCCACCTCCACCACCTGAAATAGATGGTGCTCATTTGCAAGCATGAATCAATTCCAATGTTAGAACCATGCAAGATCAAATCAACATTATTCAAAATGAAGAATGTGTCGCACCACTTGTGAGGATGATTGCATCTAGGATGAAAACCATTGTTGATGTTGTCAGGGTTATGGATGGGATCTTAGATGAGCATCGACAATGGCTAGAGGAGAGGAGAACTTCTGATTCTCAAAAGGAAAGCGCAAAGAAATGAAGAGATGCAGTAGAGAGCCACAATAGTTTCTAAATTAAGACAATCATCTTAAATAGTTATGAATTTATGAATTTGGTGAATGATGGATATTTTGTGTGATGAATTTAAAAAATCGGCTGGATGGATATTTTTAGTGATGTGAATTTATGATTTTGGTTCTACTTGGATATTTTTAGTGACGTGAATTTATGATTTTGGTTCTAGATGGATATTTTTAGTGACATGAATTTATGAATTTGGTGGAATTTATGAACTTATAATGATGAATTTATAATAGTATATATTTTATGACTATCTACTAGATTGAATGATTTCTCATGTTGGAAAATTGTAATATATATATATATATATATATGCGTTAGAAATAAAATGAGCTTTTTTGTGAATGTTTCAAGTTTATTGTTTCTAGTATGTACACATATATTAAAATTGCATATAGTTCTTAAATTTTGAAAATTGTATGTATGTACATAGTTTAGCTTAATGATGTATGCATGCAAATTATGCATCGTTTTTTTTATTTTAAATGTATGTACATGTTAAATTTTGAATTTTGTATGCACATGCTCAAGTTCAATCAATGTATATGTGTTTTTCAATTTTATATGATCTTAAGATATGTATGCACATACTATTTAAAAAAATTTGCATGTGTGTTTCAAATTTAACTATTTAAATTGTCATTTTTTAAGTTTGTGTGTTCATTTTGTATAATTTAATGTAGGTACGTGCACTTATATCTCATATCATGGATGATTTTAAAATTGATGCCATCATCAATCCACCACCTCAGCCACCTCCCCCTCCACCTCCCCCTCCACCTCCCCCACCACCTCCCCCACCACCTAATATGCCACCTCCAACACATGTTGTATCTAATGAGGCTAGCTTGTGAGCATGCATAAACAACCAGGTTGCATCCATCCAAAATCAAATCAATGTTATGCAGAGTCAAGCATTGATTCCACCCCATGTGAGACGTTTTGCATCTTCAATTCAAAATGTTGTGGATGCCATCAGGACCATTGATTTTGATCTAGATAGGCATCAACGAGATAGAGATCAAATGAGACAATTTTATGTTGACAGTCTCTCTTACAAACAAATTTTGGACCTTAAAAAAATGAAAGCGCACCTAGCCCACTACTTTCTTGACCCCGTTACTCGACAACCCATTCCTCCGAACAAATCTAGAATATTCGTGAGGTGGTGCATACATCCACAGATGAGTGCACATTTTTGGGATTGATGGTATATGGTTTTTGATAGTCCCTCACATGCTAATTGGGAGTACCCATTGTATTTTTTGAGGAAACTATATGTAGATTTTGTTTTGGGGAAAAATCCCAATTATTTTGATTTTAAATCATTTTAGGGTGTTGGTGGCGACATGCCACAATAGAGGTTAGGGGCAAGGGTTGATCCCTAGTGCCTCGTGCATGCGCAACCCCTTGTTTTTGCTCCTAGTCCTCCCATCCTACACCTGTGCATCATTGAGTTATGGTCTCGACATTAGGTTCTCTTAGTACACTAGCAAGAGACCTTGATCAACATGCTTATGTGATAGTGGGTGGGGAGCATAGAGACGATGATTTTGGAGGAGTGTTTTATGGAGTTGGTCCGAGTACCACTCAAAGAGTGTCGAGGCCCGTCCCACATGTATGACTAGTTGCCATCAAGTATGCTATGGACCTGATCAGGGCACACCTAGTTTAGGTGGACATGGAGATTCTAGTGGTTCATCTGGTTGCATCAGTTTATTTGTGGAGCTTCTTACAACAAACCATCACCCTAAGGACACTGCGACATAGGTATAAATATGCATCTACGCGTTCATTTTATAAGAATTTTGATGAATGTATATATCAAAGAAAAGTTTGCAATAAATTTTAACAATCAAACCATTTGGTGTACAGATGACACTAACGATGGGGAAATCATCCGTTCCACAAGTACATACATCGACACTAGTCCTACTCAGCAACCCGTATGGGGTATTTTGATTTCAATTTTTTAAATTATATATGAAATGATTTTTAACTTGAGTTTTAAATTTATAATTGAATCACATATATGATTGAAATATTTATGTTGGTTTAGGTGAGTCAATCGGCTTCCACATCAATTCCACCCGAGGGGTTACCCAACACTCCTCCACTATCAGTCATTGTAGATCAGGGGTAGGTACATTTATATTGTAAATTGTTTAAATTACATTAGTATAGTTACAATTATGAATTTTGAATTCACTATATATGAAATGTGCATGTAGACTTGTAAATATTATAAGTGTTAAATGTTTACATGTATGTCTAGGTTGATACCACAATGAGAATGTGCATCGGGAAAACATTAGGTGTTGCAGCTACTCATGAGGCCTCTAATTTTTAGGTTGTTTAAAATATTTTCTACACAAAATGTGCAAACTTGAATATATATATATATATATATATATATATATATATATATATATATATAACCCAATTCAAGTATACATGCTTTAATTTTGATCTTGTAGGACTTTGTTAGTGTGACTTTCAATCCTGACCCATACATAGTTACACCTCCAGGAGGACATGCAAAGTAGGCTCTATATCAAATGGTAAATTATTTTTTTTTATTATATTTAAAGTCAATTATAAATTATATATTTTGAATATTACTTTAATTTTAAATTTCAAATTGAATATATATATTTAATATGAGCTAATACATGTTTTAATTTTTTTTCTTTTATAGCATGAGACACATCTTGTAGTTGAGCATGTACAAATATGTCCTAGTGAAGAGGGTGCGCAACCTCAGAATATCCAGTATGTAATTAAAATATGATAAATTATAAATTAAATTGAATTAAATAATTTTTAATTATAGACTTGTACATCTAATTTCAACTTTCTTTGTCTTGTTTATGTAGATTGATTCAGAGAATTTAGAGGTTGCTTCAGGTGCACCCGAGCATCTAGACCCAAATATGATGGTAATTTAATTTTATGATAAATTATAAATTAAATTTTCATTAAATCATTTTTCATTGTCTTACATCTGATTTAATCTTTCTCTTCTACGGAGTGTTTCAGGTCATCTGCGTAGTCCACATGTCGTGAAGAGGTCTCTTGATTATAGAGACAATACATGACCTAGAAACATGATTTTATGGGTTATATTTGTTTATTTCTTGGACTATATTTCTGGTTTCTCATGTACTCTATTGGACTTTATTTCATGCACTTAATATATTGGTTTCATGCACTTAATATATTTACATAAATTATGGACTTTATTATTTTTTATAAATTTTAATTTACACATGTACATTTATGCATTTTATGTTCATAGTCAAGACATTAATATAGGACATTAATGCAAAATTAAATAATTAGTCAATAAATCATAATTTACAAACAAAAGCAATTTATTTCTCTACCACAAAGGATAAAAATTTAAGAAATAAACAATACCATACATGGTTAGAGAACAAAAGCATTAATAAATTCTATAAATAATAGCATCCAACACTAATTTATAAGCTATCAAAACAAATAATGGCATCCAACAATATTTATAAGTTGTCAAAACAAATAATGGCATCAATACTAATTTATAAGTTGTCAAAACAAATAATGGAATCCAAGAGTATTTATAAGTTGTCAAAAAAAAAAATGGCATCCAACAATATTTATAAGTTGTCAAAACAAATAATGGCATCCAATACTAATTTATAAGCTATCAAAACAAATAATAGCATCCAAAACTAATTATAGGTTGTCTTAAGGGGATGTCTTAAGGGGTCCTAATACAACATCTTGAGGGGATGTCTTAAGGGGTCCTAATACGACATCTTTAGGGGATGTCTTAAGGGGTCATAATACAACGTCTTAAGGGGTCTTAAGGGGATGTCTTAAGGGGTCATAATACAATGTCTTAAGGGAATGTTTGTAGGGGTTTAGGGTTTATGGTTTATGGCTAAGAGTTTAGGGGGTTTAACAATAATGTATGCATGATATTTAGTGATTATACAATCAAATATAAAGTTTCAAAGTAGGAAAACATGCACATTTAACAAACAAAATATCTAGAATATCGATTTTGATGCATAGAAGTACACAGAGTACATAATTGTGTATGTACATGTATTTGTAATTTGTACAAAATGTTTAATTTTTTAAATATGTATGTACATATATGTCATCTCAAAACAATGTTTGCAAAATTTGGATATGCCATCTCAAGAACATCTCAAACTCGTGCCTAGAATGTAGGAGGTCTTCACACCACCTGATATAAAAAAAGGTACAAGAAATGTCAATGAAATCATCAAAACAAACATATTTTAATTTATATAAAACTATCTATATGTACACAACTGAAGTACCTGCATTTAAAAGTATTCCACACGTGTGTAGGTTGAATCCAGGCATCCTCTCCTTTTTGTTTCAAAGTATGAGATCAATGCAATGATGACTTAAGGATACAAAAAAGGACAATAAATCAATTTTAACTATTAATTTACAAGAAATATCAATATGTAATCAAAACATGTATTTAAATATAATTTAACTAATAATTACCTATTTTTACCAAGTATTCCATGTTGTCTAGGTTGAATCTGCATGGACTAGATCCTTTTTGTGATTATTCCTTAAGGATCTATAAAAGGAAAATTTAAATCAATTTCAACTAATAACACACTTGACCAATATCTAAACATGTATTTAATGTATTTAAAACGACAAAATAAAACTTAAACTATATTTACCTGTATTTACATATTTGATTGTACCATCTGCATCCTCTCTTTTTTGCAATGTATCTATGATTTCCTCATGCTCTTCCATAGAAAATGACCATAGCACTTTTTTTGGTCTTCCACAATACCGCTCTAGTTTTATATTTGTTGCCACCACCAAATGTGAATAATGTATAATCTAAACTAGTCTTTGAATGCAGGTAGACCATTCTTCCTTGTTAGGTATTTTCATAGCCAAGTGCCAACAACCACCACCGATCCTATTGGAAAACATGAAAACAATCATCAAATAAGTTCTCAAAATTTTCTTAAGGGGATCAAAGACTTGTTCTATAAAATTGCTTAAGGGGATAAAAAACTTATTATCAAAATTTTCTTAAGGGGATGTCTTAAGGGGATCACCGTACCTGTTGGATAATGAAAGCCATCGTCATCTTCTCGAAGTTCTATTAAGTTATGTTTACTTTCCACACAACGAGCCAACCAATATTATGTTTTCTCTTCATTCCCCTCAGGTGCAACAACAACATACACATGTCTTGCAAACAAAATTTGATTTAATAACTTGCGCATATCCATATATAAATAATTTAGTATTCCAAAATAACTTAATTAAAGTGAAATAAAATGAATTAAAATTACCTTATTGAACAAGGTTTGAAACACAGTCATAATCTTCAAATGCAAACACTTCATCATTTTCTTCAATAGTTCTTTCATATTGATCATGTGCTTGTGTAGGTGTCAACGATCTTTTCTCCCACTATTCAACCCATTATGTATTTTCACATGCTTCCCAATCTCCTGAGATACAAAATTGGAAAAAACATGCAAGCTCCCTTTTCCAAATAGTCCATGTGCTTGTTGTCGCACTCCTAAATGAATGCCATTTAGTAGATCCATTGATTGTCTCACAATCAACTCTAGGTACAATGTTGTCTTCTTCAACCGACCAAAAGAATCGATGAACTGTAGAGTACTCACTTGAACCAAGTGCAAATAATCTTGTATTACACCAATCCACAATCCCACGTGCATCTTTAATTTTTACTGAATCCTCAAATTTTAATTGTTCTCTAGCAAGAATTCTTTTGACACACACACCAGCTCCATCATGTTCTCCTTTACCATGCCTAGCTTCAAAAAAACTCCATATATGTTGGACATTAAGTTCCTTGTGAACCCTACTTAACCAATAGAACATTCGAGCATTCTTGAACTACCACGTACAATTATCCAACCATATGAGGTTTTCTTTCATTTGGATTCCTCTTTCTCTTAAATTTCTAAAAAATATACTGAAACAATATTGAACAAACTTTGACAAGTGTAACTGATTGTCACTCAAATAAAAATGATACTCCCTCAAAAATTTTCTATCATCCTTAGTGCTATTATCTACATGTCTATAAACAATATGGACAAACATAGCTACTTGCACTGAATTATAATACTGTGATTGAATTTCCTCTTGCAGAGCGAGAGTATAATTCTTCACAAAATAAACCACTAAAAGTATAGTACCAATTGGAAATGTGTTTCTACATGCGCAAAATTGGCCATCAAGCCATTGAGCATGTTCAAATTGCATGACATATTTTGGTACAATTTTATTCTTAAATTCACTCATGAATGCATGCACACTAACTTTTTCTGTAACAAAATCACAACACTTTCCTATTTTTCCATCTTTTAAAGAATAGTGAACATTCCTAAATATTTTAACATCTACTCATTGTTGTCCAAAATTATTATCAACACTTTCATGCATAAAAATTCTTAAAAATGAAATATTTCCATAGTTAATGCATTGTCCAGAAATACAAGAACTTAAATAAAACAATTTATCATTTAAAGATCTTTCACAAAACAAACCTGAAATAAACTCTCTTATTGCTTCAGGTGGCATATCAATACCACACTCTTGTATAATCATGTTAGTATGCAAGGTACAATGTATATATCAAAAAAAATCATAAAAATAACAAAATTGAACATGCATTTTACAACAACAAGATATTCATTGCTTATTAATTTTTACATATCAGGGTTTACATTTTTCAAAAGACCTTTGACTTATTTTAATATTACCAGGTAACATTGAATCACTACAAAATTTTATATAAAATTCAGTTTGTGTTGTATCTAATAGGTGTTTTGGGTGAGGATTGTGAACTTTGGACCCCACCCTTAATTTTAAAACATCTCTAGCATTAGATGAAACCCTAGTATTATCATACCAATATTTTTTAATCAAAGATTTAATTTCAACATTCAATTTCATATTAGACCTCATGAGTCGACCACTGAAACTCCAACATTGGTTGATAGGATCATTTTCTGTACTTTCACTTCTTTTTGTCACTCTTAGCTATGTTTTAGGATGTATTTTTAAAACTTCACTAATATTGCTTACCATTATTTTATTCAAAGTTTCTTTATTAACAATAGTAGTTGTTATAACTCTTCTTGCTATATTTTTATCTTTAGATCAACTATTTTTCCCAATAGATTGAATGTCATTAGCAAAAATAGACATAACATGTTTTAATGATTGATCTTTTCTTTTTGGTTTAACAAAAAATCCTAACCTTTTCATTATTTTCCTCATTTTTTGCATTCTCATCAATTGCATCATTAGTTGACATTGAATTGCAATTTTTTTACGATAAAAGAATTTTTTGTATATTTTATTCGCATGTGTTCTTATTTTCCTCCAAGAAATTTGACAAGGAAGATTATCGAAAACACCACTTTCAATTTAAAAAAAACTATTTTTATTAAATTCAATATCACATTCTAGATTTTCATCTTCATCTTCATTATCATTTTCATTTTCATTTTCAACTTCAAAATGATTTACATTTTCATCAACAAAATGGTTTTCATTTTCATCAACAAAATGGTTTTCATTTTTATTTACATCAACAAAATGGTTTTTGTTTTCATTTTCAACAAATTCTATAAAAGTTTCATCTCTGAATATTATCAATGTCAACATCGTTAAGTCTAGCATCTTGTAAAACTTCTACATACAAATTTTCCATTTCACAAACATGTGGATTTGAAGACGTACCTAGATTTGTGCATATTGAAACATTATCCACAGCATTGAAAGAGGGATTTGAAGACATAGTAGGACTTGCTTGTATAATCATATTCTTCTCCAAATTGACTTCTTGCAAAATAACTTCATCTACAACCATGGTCTCCTCAATGTTTTCATCTTCAATAGTTGTGGAATTGGATGCTCCCCCATCATTCATTGATTTAATTCTCATTCTTCTTTGTCTTTGTCTTTGTCTCCTCTTTTTTTTCTTCAATTTCTTCAAGAGTCAATGTCTTCCTCCTCTTATTACGAGCTTTATCTCCCATGATTATAAAATTCTCAAGCACAAATGAACGTCAATAGTGAAATTATTCAAAATATTCAATCCAAATTGGAAGTTGAAGACCTATAAGGACAAAATTCTCCCTCTTGTGTTCCTCAAAACAAGTAGAAAACTAGCACAATTCCATTTTTCAAAAACTATTTTCTTCATGCCTCCTTTGAAAAAATCAATCCATATTGCAAGTTGAAGACCTTTTGTTCCTCAAAAAAAGTACAAAACTAACATAATTCAACTTCAAAAATGGTTTACACGATGCCTCCTTTGAAAAAATTAATCAAAAATCCAAATTCACTGCCTATAAAAATAAGAGTTGATGAAAAACAGCCCAATTTTACTGCTCTAGGCCGTACATGTGAAGTTGCAGACTTCACAATAATTTTTGACAGTAAATTTAAATAAAATGGTTAAAAATAAATGGGATCCTATTTTATAATTAGGATCCCATTCCTAATATTTAATGTGGGGACCTTTGACAAAGGAACAAGATCCCGTTTATAAGATGAGATCCCGTTTCCCTGTCAATGGTCACACTATTTAATATTAGTAAACGAGATCCTGTTTTTAAAAATTTGAATTTGAATTTTCTTTGTGGTTGGGTTTTTTCTTTGTATTTTGGTTTGGGAAAAGCATTGGGAATCCAAACCTAGGCGTTTAACCTAGTTTGACCTGCAAGTTGAAGGTCCTAACAATGTCAGAGAAAAATACTGAGTTTGGACATATGGCTGACGACTTTTTTGTAGAATTTTTTGACAAAATTAAAACCCATTTTAGATGAGACAATGCTGATTCCAAATATGTAAATTTTTTTACAATTAGATTATTTTTTCTATTTTTCAATTAATTTCTGATGAAATAGGTCCATAAACTTTAAATATCAGGGTTTTTGAATATTTTAATAACTTTTGATCAACATAACATTTTGACGAACAGATTACACGAGAACAAACTTCAGACAATTCTTTTCAATTAAATTTTTTTTTCAAAAAATGATAAGTTAAGGTCATCTTTTGCGTGTCGTACATGACAATTTTTCAGAATGACAAATATGGCTAATAAAAAATTAACAAAAAAATATATTCAATAAAAAATTACAAAAATATATCGAGAACAAGCTTTAGTGAGTCACAAATCTTTTCCCAAAAGGATTTAGAAAAATATAATAATTTAGGTCAAAATATGGATGTTGTACACGTGCATGGTATGGTATAAAAAAAGTGACTTTTAAACAGTGGTTTTTAGAAATGCCTATTGAAACTCAATTTGTTCAATCTGGGTATTGAAATAAATTACATATTTGGAAACTAGACTCCGTGTACTACATTTTATGATTAGTGACTTTTTTGAAAATTCCATATCTAAGTGCTTCAAATTTTAAGGTCAAATGTTGAAAATCAGGGAAAACAATTCCACTTTTTGGCCAAAAAGTGGACTCAAATTCTTGCCAGCACCCAATAGAAAAACAATAAGGTTGAAAATTCAATAGTTTTCTAAACAACATTTTATGCTCAAGGGAAAACAATTCTCTGGGTAATAGACAATGATGTTCAAGTCACATGACAGGTGACAAAATAAAATTCATCAATCTTGTTAAGTGGAATGGTAGATCAGAAAAATCAGGGATAAACTACATGGTGTTAGCTAATTTCTCACTAAAGCGATTTTTGAAATACTAAAAAAAGTTAAAATTTTAGGAGGGCCACACCAAATGCTATGTTATTTTTTTTTTTGGAAAAAGAAGACCAATATGTGTGGCCCCCCTTTTTGAACCCCTTAATCTCTACCATTTTAAAAAAAAAGTAGTTTAGAAAGTAGATTTGGGGCACTACGACTCTTGTTTTCGTTGCATCTTAAAATTTTGAGTGTAACTATCTTAAATTTTCCATCCAAGGTATGTCTTCCCTCATTTCAAAAATAAAAGTGACCACTTAAGACCCCTTTTTGGTCCTCCATTTTCATGCTTTTACCCTTATGTACACTAGATATTAGTGTTATGACTCCATGTTTAAAAAACATAATTTTATCCTTTCTACAAAAAAATATTTTATGAAATAAAATTATGCCATTTTTTAATTTAACTACTAAATATAATAAATTATTAAAAGTTGTTAAAATTATAAATTATGTCTTAAAATTCATATATATATATATATATATATATATATATATATTTATAATCTACACATGAAATCTCAAAATCACTAATTTACACCATCTTTAAATTCTTAACAATCTAGTTTCTATATGTGTCAGAAAAGTGAAATTTTGATTAAAAATTAATTTCAAAGTCCCACTTTGGCTAGAAAGTGGCACACATTATTGTGGGATCATCCATTGGTTAGTGGAAAGGTACAAAAATTATAAAATTATTTTTATGAGCAGTGTCACCTCCTTTTTTGAAAGAGGAAATTATTGAAGCAAACTTGGTCTCCAAACCAATCAATAACTTATAGGTTTAGCCTTATTAGAACAAAGTCCATAATTATTTTCAACCCAAAAACTTTAATTTTGTAGCCCCAACAAAATGTACATATCTACAAATTGTATATCCATATAGGCTATGTTTTCATTGTTTGATTGATATTTTCTTGACAATGGTGAACCATAGATTTTATGGTTAGGAATGCTGTGTCTCTTTTGCTCAATTAGGGTCTTTCACCTAAAGGGAAGAGATAAATCCCATACCACAAATCTAGGTGGTTCAATCAAATTAAGGAATGTATGATGGAATTATGCCTAAATGCAATGACCTAGATGCTGAAAAATAGTAAAAGTTATTGATTATTAAGTGGAAACTAAAGAAATACAAATTGTTTGAAAACACATCGTGTAATGCAAAAGTACCTAAAAATGAATGCAAAATTGAACAGAAATGGATGAAACTGAAAGTGTGCACCTGAGATATGGATGGAGACTGGAAATGAGTTCTAGAATGCTAATGATGCTAATTTTTAAGATTGGTGGGACTCATTTGCCATTCTAGGCGAATTAGTCCTAGTTCTATGAAACTGACCCAGAACCCGTTTCAGACAAAAGGGTATCCAAAATTTTTAGAAAACCCTATTTAGGCCTAGAAATGGGACTCATTCACCACCCATGGAGAATGAGTCCACTTTTGAATTTCTGAAGATTCAAAAGAGGAAACAGGAGCTCTCGGTCTGCACTTTGGTTCTCTACAAGTGTCCACTTTCAAAACTATAATTCCTAAACCTGAAAGTGAATTTGTTGATATTTAGCCTTATCCAATGAAGAGATGACTTGAACAACTTTGGATTGCAATATTCATTGATTTCTAAGTCAACAAGATGTCTAAATCTGTAAACACACAAGACAAGAAGGAGAAATGTTTGATGTTAAGGAATGGGGGTTTGCCTTGGTCAAACCCCTTTTAGGTAATTAAACCAAAATGGAGAAAGAATGTAATGAAGCATGAAAAAATGGAGTTAATACCTTTTAATGAATATTGATATTGAATTTATACAACAAGACATGAAGATTATGCCCTTGAATGTTTGAAAATTGATCTTGAATGACTTGTAATGTTAAAACCCTAGCTTGCTTGACTTGATAGAGAAGATAGATGATGAATGAGTTGTGAATGAGTTTTAAAGAGATTGAAGGGGGGTTCAAATGGATGGAAAAACACTTATTTATACACACTTATGCCCTAATTACTCGATAATACCTCATCATAGGCCGACATAAGGTCTTTTTGAATAAAAAATTGAAAGAAAATTTGAATTATTTTGAATTTGGAGCCAATAGGGACTCATTCACCACCCATGCGAATGGGTCCCACCTTAGGCTTGTAAGTGGGTGTTGGTAATTAAGTTGCATTTAATATT
This sequence comes from Sequoia sempervirens, assembly GCA_007258455.2. Classification (NCBI taxonomy): domain Eukaryota; kingdom Viridiplantae; phylum Streptophyta; class Pinopsida; order Cupressales; family Cupressaceae; genus Sequoia; species Sequoia sempervirens. The sequence continues at coordinate 30,129 of VDFB02117431.1, forward strand.
GTTTTTCGGTTTTACATTCAAAAATACACTTAATTATGACTTATGAGTGCATAAAGGGGTGAAATAAAGCATAAGAAAGGTGTAAATAGTGATAACAAGCCTAGAAAAGTGTGAAATATTGTTACAAGACTTTACAACACTTTAAAATAGGACTTGATGATGAATAAAAAGGTGATTTTTAGATGAATTATAATGATAAGAGTCTAGAAAAGTGTAGAAATGTGTTACAACACTTCACAACACCTTCAAAAGACATCAATAAATGCATTTTATAAGGGTCCAAGACCTAGTGTGGATGCGTAAAACACCTCACAACACCAAATCAAGGCCTCATTAAGTCCAGTTTATCATCAATTGTTCCCCAAATCAAACAAGTTTCCTTTTTTCTATAGTACAAATGGAACCAATATTAGGTCTCAAAATTATAGTTCCATAATCCTAGAACATGATTTTCACACTTTCAAGGCTAGCCATGTATTTTGGGGGGTAAAATATATGTTCATCAATAGATTGATAGTAGTTGAAGTTCTATAACAAGAGTATGCAAACTCTCTTTCTCTTTGGGCTCAATGTAAACATGGGAGGGTGTTCCTATACAAACTCCTTAATAATATTTTTACATTAATTGAAATAAAATAATGAATAGTTCTAACAAAAAATCACAACCAACTATGTACACTTGACACTATTTTTTGTCACTAGAACAAGTGTAACTAGTTGTAAAAGACCTTCATAGTTCTAATATGCTGTTGTGGTCTAGGGAGAGGCTACACGGTGGATATGGATTAGGATTGATTTGAGTGTGATGCGGAAATAGCTACTCTCATCCCCCTGATCTCTCCCTGCAGCAAGTATATAGTCATTTGTGCCTGTGTCAGCTCATGCTACAACTACTAAACATCTATTGGGATCATAGTTGTTGGCTACCTGTCGAGGTCATCGAGGTGGCTCTGAAGGGTGTCACTCTCCTGCTTAATAGCATCAGACCTCGTCACTGTCGCATCTTGCTCGCCAAGCACCATCTGCAGCTCCCTTGACAACTGGTCATGTTTCCCTTAGATTGAGGCCACCTCTGCAATGAGCTAAACAATCTCTACTCCCTGCTCCTCGTAAGCAGTTCTCAGACGTGCTACCAGCTCAAAAATGTGGGCATATTGTCCCACAGATGTTGGTCGATAAACCTCGAGAAACATCCCCTAAATAGGCACATCAAGGGCCACCTCTAATATGCATTGAGCCATCAACCTAGTTCATCCTTGTGCATCCTTTGCAACCAAAAAAAGAAAGATTGAAATTAGTACCACATGGCATATGTATATAATCATAAATTAAAGAAACTAAAAGTATTAAATATAAATGTTCAACATGCTCTATATACCTGGGTCCCCTGGTTGCCATGTAGGATCAAGGTGAGGAATGACACTGGGATCTACACCATCGACATCGGTAGTCACTCCCGGTGCCACTAAGGTTGTCGCCACTGTAACAGTAGGTGCTGGTGGCACTGATGAGACAGGGGTAGCTGGTGGGGTGTCTGACCTCCTCCGCCACCTTGGCCTCTATGATGCTGCCTCCTCCTCCTGTAGCCTCTCCTCCTCCTCATCAACCTATTGCCACCCTCTTCATCTTTTCTATGGAGGTGGAGGTGGGATGTCCCCCTATGGTCCCAAATCCCCCCAAGGGAATCCTCGCTGAACACCGAATGTGGATGGTGCCTATCCCACCACCCTCTAAAATTTGCAGCAACACCAACATTATCTTCCGGTGCTATGGGAAATAGATCATGGTCGAGCTCATCATCATCCGAGGGGACAAAATTGGTGATGGTGGGGTGGGGACGATCCTCGCGTCTAGCCGCGCTCCTATAAGACCTAGTATATGTGGGCACATCTGGGGGAATCATCTATACACGGTCATGCTGTCGCATGAACTGACTCTAGTAGTATGGTACAATGATGTGATTGCGGTGACCTACTAGAAAATGGTCCCATTGTAGGTTCCTCGAGTACCTACCATCATCTACCCATGTAAAATATTGATGGGGTCTCCATCCGATCTGGTCCGCAATAAGTGTGTCAAACTGTAAATGCCAAAACTGTAAGTCTTCATGCCTCTACTTCCCTGTCATATCATACTAGTGCACCATGAGGACGTGATACAATCATTGTTGGGGAACATTGAATAGCCTCATGCACATGATGTGGGTAAAATCCCACACCTGCAAAAGTGTGCATGTTGTAAGGTTACAGTACTCATAATGGAAGTATCGACCTAGCTCCTGGTATAGGTGCGCTAACATACTACGCCCCTAGGTAAAAGCTGCCCTATGCTCTACCATCTCCCTAATGGTGTGGATGAGGCCCGCGTTTAGGTGAGAGCCTCACCCATCTATCATGATCTGAAATGAAACAGTCATACCATCACCTAGCACAGAAGCGGTGCAATGGTTTGTGCATGGTCATACCAGTGCGTATAAATGTGGCCCATGTCGTCACCATTGTCTGTTCGCTTCGAATAGTAAAGGACTCCCTCCATCCACTACCGTGTCGATCAAGTTTCATTGATGGCCACCCGTCATCTATGGATGGGTAGTTCGAGGATCCAATACATGTCCTCCAGTGTGATCGTCATCTCTCCGGTCGGCAACTGGAAAGATGATGTGGTGGCATCCCACCACTCCATCAATGTCGTAAGCATCCTCTCATGGTAACACATCTTTGGCATGGTGAATACATGTTAGAGACCGAATTGCTCTAGGTGTGTGATCTTGTCATCAATGAGGTAGTCCCTCTGCTCACGAAAAAGTCAGTAAGCCTACCCACCAAGATGCTTGTGAATCTCAAGATACTCCTGCAAAAGTGGAAAAAAAAATTGTATCAAAACATGGAATTTCATATTGAAAGCAAAAAATATACTAAGGCTTGTGCATGTCACACAAATGTCTACACGCCGTGCATATGTCCCTGTCCGCCATTGATGCCCCAAAGACGCCAGTGCAGAACAGGGACTCCTGCGTGGAGCCTAGATGCCAACACACATTTTGGAAAAAAGCACACAAAATGGATGCTTGTGTAGCTTGATGAGGAAAAAATGCTTAAAAAGTGCTTAAATTCACCAAAAAGGAGGTTTAGAGGCCTACCTGGTCCACCTCATGACCCTCGACAATATCGTCCCTCAGCTACTCTAGCCTAGGCACCTCGTACTCCCTCCTGCTTGGCATTTTGTTGACTTTTCTCTCACAAAATTCAACAATTTTCTCGCAGTGAATAGTGAAAATGACCCTTCTAGTGGCCCACCTAGGTATATATAGGCTCCTTGGGGTGCATTTTTCTTGGAGTTTGTGGCTCCCTGGTTTCTCCTAAATTTTCTCCACCTAGCTAGGGGAAAAATTAGGAGGGGGCATATGGTCACCTCTTGATCATATTTTTCTTTTGAATCAATGACTTTTTCTTGATCATTCTTCTTGTCGTGGTAGCTTCTCTGATTTTCAAAACTGACCTAAAATTTGAGTTATGCAGGTTAAAGTTTTGTGTAATTTTTCACAACCACTGTATCGATGTTTGTTGAGCTTGGTTGTTGGGGGCACCTTTAGTACTAGTTAGCTCAACTTCGACGGCCTCTAAGGTCCCTTTTTTCTTGGCACACAAATCCACATAATTCAAAATTGGGTAAAAATTTTCTTCTCTACTTTAGTGTGGCTGATTTTTCCCAAAAGGGAGCCCACTAAAGTGTGGGAAAAATGTAATGTCACAGAATTGCACCTACGGGAAATTCCACATTCTTTCACTTTTTCCTATCATTTATGACACCTTAGAGCATTAATGACAAAAATCCCATGAGTCAAAAATTCACAATTTTGACTCCATGTGGACTAGTGGCAGAGCACCAGAAGCTTAATGACACATTTCCTAAAAATTTAGGCCTTGGATGCTTGCGCAGTGCACATACGTTTGCACGGCATGCTAGCATCCTAGCGGTTTTCTGATTTTGAAATGGAGAATCTTGAATCTTGACTCTCTCAACATGTGTCCTTGTAGTCAAAATTCGGATGAAACAACTCTTTGCCACCCTTGCATGCAATAAAAATCCCTCTTTTTCTCTCATTTGGGGGTTCAAGGCATTCAATCAAGCTCTCTCTACATTTTTCCATCCTTGAGTTCTCTTCATTCTTGATAGCAACACTCTCACAAGTGAAGCCATGCTAGACTGAGATCTTTCCAATAGCTACAACTCTCAAGCAAGTGCTCAACAATGTGTGTATGCTCTTTAGAGAGGGTCTAGGCCTGTGGGTAACACTCTCACTCACTTTTTTCTCCTTACTTTTCTATTTGCTACTTAGTGGTGCGGGTTCTACTCCTAAAGTGGGTTTTGCTTTCACCACATGCTTTGTCCTTTTCGTTTACACTCCTTTCCAACTTGGTTTTCTATGGAGGTAGGAACACCAAAATAGGGGTCTGATTGAGGAAGACCCCTATACAACCCCAACCTTTTCCTCTCATTCTTCTATGTGTAGGTTGCAAAGCGGAGCTTGGAGTGAAGACTTGATCATTTGGTTGAAGGTAAGTTTTCTCCAAGTTCTTGTGATTTCTTTAAAGTTTATGTTCTTTGTTTGATCATTTTGTCTGGTAGACCTTAGGTATGAGTTAAGAAGTGAAACCTTGTTCTTCCCACGTGAGCCCCTAAGATTTTTGTTGCTTAGGACACCAATGCACCATTTGGACAACAACATGTCACACTGGCGTCTTGAATCTATGTTGTCATCCTTTGGCCAATAGCTCCTCTATCTAAGGAAAAAATCTAGAAGTTTCACTCTCTCAAGATTTGAAGTGGTCTTCCTTGAAATATAACATTGGGCACATTTCTTTATCATTTCTACGATTTGCTTAGGCTGAGGTGGATAAGGGTAGTTTTTTCCTTGGTGATCTCTTGGAAAAGAAGAGACCCGTGTGTAGTGAATCCCTCTTATCTCACATTTGCTTTGAATATTTGTTGAAGGATGGCTCGATTGACCTGTTGTAGGGAAGGATCTATTGAAAAGTTGATTTATGCAAGATCTGGAGAGGTGATTTTGTATTGAAGAACTTGCAATTGGCATTGGAGGCACTAAAATTTGCAGCAAATAAACAGTTTGAAGAGGTATTTTACATTGTTGGGTGTGATCTTTGTTTGGAGGCTGTGAAGATCTCATTTAGGGTTCCCTTCTTTTGCGGGCATGTAAAAATGATTCACTTTTTTTAAACACTTGCTACGAAAATTAGTCCCACATTTGTCAGAGAGGAGTAAAATTCAGTCCTTTTAGAGCCCAACACTTTCTTTGTTGTATGAGTCAAGGCTCTAGAGATATTGGTTCTCTCCTTGATCGAAGGATAAATTTTATGTGCATGTACAAGCTTGGAAGATTTCTTGGCCACTTGGTGCTTGGTGTAGCTTGCCCAGGGTGATCCCACAATAGTGGTTTACAATTTTTGGCCAAACTGGACATTGATTTTTATTTATTTTTAACTAAATCTTCACATTCGAGAACCTAGAGTGGTTAAACCGTGAGGAATTTGAAGATGACGCAAACTAGAGTCTTGTCACATTTTGTTTGTAGATTCTAAAAATATTTTTTTTCAAAATTTTTGGAATCAGATTGCACTTCTTTTTCCATCTCCCATGAAAATTGGTTATTTTCAAAAAATGGCATTTTTAAAAAGTGACGCACACCGTATAACACATAAATTTTTTCCTTGAAAGATAAAATTATAATTCTTTCGAATTTAGTTTTGTAACTCTGATATCTAGTGATTCCACTTGATTAGATAGTTTTTTATTGAATATTTTTTCTTTAATCAAGTTTCAAAGTCAAATCAATTACAATTTAGACATAACACAACCGTATAACACATAACTTTTGCTATATGTATCGAATTTTTTTATTTTTTTTTTGGATCAAGGACTCCAATATCTAGTGCACTCATATTTTAATTTTTTTTTTTGATAATCTTCTATTTTTCCACATGTGCAGAACAGAGAGTTTTGTTTTCGGTGAAAAACCTATATTTAATAAAACTTAAAAAACAAATAGATAATATAATCAAAACATATTATAATTATATTCATTTGATAGCTCATTTTGAGGGCAACCTGATACTAGCTGGGTTTTTGAGATCTCCTCCATTTTCATTCTCAAATCAAGCTTTGAAGTGCAAAATTTTGAGCAATTTTGGTGCTTGAGAGGATGTGGGTGAAAATAAGTGGGTTCGGTCGAACCAC
>VDFB02117431.1:36483-78584 GCA_007258455.2 Sequoia sempervirens
CAAAATATCAAAAAGACTAGTGAGGTCCTAGTACAAATGACCAATTGTCTAATTACAATGTTACAAAAACACATTGGTTGAATACATCAGTACATATGAGCATTCTCTTATGCACCCAAAATACCCAAAAGAAGACATCATACTAGATATACTCGTGACCCGAATACATAACACAGTGGAGATTACAAAACCTTACTAAACATAAGACTAATAAGCTAGGAAGCCACTTTCAAAAAGATGCAGATTTTCCACCAACATGTTGAAAGCCATTAACCAAGCTTTCTTTTGTTTCCACTCGTTTACTTTTGTGTTGGCGATCATTCTCAAATGAAGGTTTTGATTTTTTTTAATATCAAGCACATAACGATAACATAATTTATTTTTGGATGAAGATCATGGAAGTTGCAAATCATGAATGCAAAAATGACTTCTCAAGAAAGAAATGGCATGATATTTTCTTTTTAAATCATCAATCTTCTCCATGGAAATGGAAAATCTATATCTATTTAGAACTTGGTAGAGATGTGAAGAAGTTTCATGCATTGTGGATAATAACATGCCTTGGAATATGTGAACATGTAGGTCTCTTCTTATGAAACAAAACCTTCTTTGAATAATTAACATTAGAAATTAATACGGTTTAGCGACATATTGTATAATCACACTAGAAACCAACAATGGAAGATTGAGAGTCTCAAATAAGAATTCCACCAAGTATAGATAACATTCATACTAGAAGCCAACAACAAAAGACCAAATTTCGTAAATAAAGTTCATGTGTTATATATCATTCCTTTGAGGGGTCCACAAGTACCATGAGCCTTTTGAAATCCTTCTCCATCTAAATGCATCCATTCCAAGACCATTGGGAGGTGGGTATACAATACGAGCCAAGTATTAATTTCTAATGTTAATTATTGAAAGAAGGTATATAAATTATTCGAGCATCTTAATTCTCATATACAGAGTTACATCTTAGTCAATTTCTCTTGATATATGAGTTCCATATATTTGTAAATTTTTCTTAATATAAAACATATTTTATTTCATTAAAATTAAACTATCTATTCCATGTTACAAAGGATGCTCTTATTTTAAATTATAAGTATATAATTCAAAATTAATTAGTAATTTTCAAGATAGAGTACACACAATTTCTTTAGTTAAAATAAAATAATATTCTTATTTCCATGTGAGAGTTATGTAGAATGGTAGTTTGATGTCTCAAAAATATTTCTTTCATATATACTAATTTTTTATCATTGTACATTATGAGTCTCAATTATATATCCAAGCACATCAAAAATTTATAAAGTGGAAAGAAAAATAATCGCACATTTATCATATTTTTGTAAGGTGTTCAAAAAGACTAAAAGTTTCCCTAGAAAAAACTAATTAAGGAATAAAAAAAAATGGAAAGTGTCTACCTCATTGTATGTTGACCTTTCCCATATAAAAAGATCATGGAAATGCTAAATGAGTTGATATAAGAATTTTTAAGAATGAAGGCACAAAATTCATAACACTTTAATCCTAAAAGCAACAAGAAAGGAAATGAATAAAATCTTCCTAGTTATTTTGAAAGAAACTTTAAAAGGTTCTAAATCCCCTTCACACCCCTTTCTAATCGAAGATAAAATAAATAAGTTACCAAATATTTCTTAGAGTTTAAGGTGGCGATTTTAATATGATTTGAGAATAAATAAGATAAATTAGATGAAATCAAGTTTTATTGTAAAGGTGACAAATTTTGGGGGAATAAGATGAAAATAATTTTGAACCTAGTTGACTCATTAAAAGGCAATAAGATAGATTTTAAAGGGCTTTATTTAAAATATGTAATAGTTAGATATGAACTAATACATTATATTCTCTATTAGATAGTTATTTCTTCCATAAACATTTCTTACAATCTTATAATTTATTAATAATAGTGATGTGTGCATCCCTAGACACTCTTTGATAACCACACTATTAATGTTTCTATTTTTACTAGAGGATACTCTAATTGAAAAGCATGTATACCATTAAGGATAAAATTTAGACTTTAAGTTGCAAGAAAATGTCAAATATTTAGAATAAAAATGGTGGGGATGGAATACAAGCTTCAAGAATCTCCTTGTAATAATTAATTGCAATAATAAATGATTAAAACTAAACACGAATGGATATGTATCCAATAATTTTTAGATAAAATGACTAAAATTAGAGCCAAGATATCTTAGTTCAAGTATCATGATAAAGGTATCAAATTCTTATTCAATGTAAACATAGCCAAGTTTGATAGATAAAAAGTTGGCCCCATTAATACTAGGGGAGCATTGTCTAATGAGATTAAGTTGACACTATATTCAATTTTTAGAAGTTAGAACCCTAACATTTATATGAGGCTTGTAAAATAGAACCTTACTAGGAAGAGTAGGAGAGGAGAAATGAACCCATAATAATTATAGTTATACAAATAAAAATAATAATAATGTTTAACCATTTCAAAATGTTAAATTTGTTTCACTAATATGGTGATCAATAGCTAATTTGTACAAGGAGGTGCAATTTATAGGGAAATGAAGACTACATAAGAGGAGAATTTATAACATAGTAGCTTGGTTGTAGTTGTTTCTTGAGCATTAACTATTTTCTCTTTTTTCTTTTGTTGTTGAATATTTTATTTTATCTCTTAAAATTTATCAATGGTACTTGATCTTCATAATGATTATTTTCTTCTTTTTCAATTATTATCATCTTAGAAGGAATTTACCATTTCAATTTAGAGCAGGGAGAAATGTATTTTTCTTTTAAAGTATTTAAAATATTATATTTATTTGATGGTTCCTTCTTAACCTCTTCCACTCCTTGGAAAAAATTATCGAACCACTTGAATCTCCTTATATTAATCAATTTACTTCTATGATTTATGTATGCATTTTTAGTGATTTACTCTTTATCCTTTCAATTTATTCATGATATACTTTAATATAGTTATAACAAGTATATAATATTTTTTCATAATTGGATATGCCTTAAGAAACTCTTTAAACGTGAAATTATTTGATGAGGAAAGATATAAATTAAGGTTATTCTTTCTTACTTACCTCATGCTCATCCATATTTTTTGTCCATAAATATACCAAATCAAATTGGATTTTGCAAAGAGGATAGCTATATTTTAAATATTCGCTCTTAGTCAAAGTCATTTATTTCTACATACAAATTTAAAATTGATTTATGTAATTTAATTTTTAATAGTTTTAACATAGATATATGAAGAATAGTTTTAAATATATATATATAGTAAAGTGGACATATTTTTATATTTTCCTAATAAGTATAATGCCTAATTCTCCTCAATGGGTTAAGATGACTCTTAATAACATAGTTAGCTCATGCAAATGTAATAGTGTAAAATACGGTCATGAAGGTGCATTTAAAAATGATTTTTCCCCTATATGGGGGAGATAATGTGATGAGGAGCATATATATGTAGTGGGTGAGGATCATAAACAATGAATCCCTATCCAAGTGATGAAGTAACATAGATCTAATTGGCTTGATAATTATCATGTCATAATCAATTATGAGGGACCATGTTGACAAATAATCATGTAAGTGTAAATAGATAATGATGTGATTGTGAAGGTATATGTAAATCTAATTGTCCCTAGATGGAAAGGATAACACAATAAATATCATTAGGTGAAATGGGTATAAGAAAGGTAATATGTGATGAGTAAGCACCATTTCCCACATACAATAGGATCACCAATAGTATAATTTAAAATGCATGATATTATTTGGTTATTTCATATATTTTCAATTGGGAGTGAAAAAACCAAATGCACAAGTGTTGAACTAGGGAATAATGGTAAAAGGACTAATCCAATTGGGTCAAAATTTACCAAAAAAATTACTTCTATGAAATTTGGATTATATTTAGATTTATATGAAGGATGAGTTCCCCTCATGGTAAAGCTCATTGGACAACACCATTTTTATTTTTTCATTAATTATCTTTGGTATATGTACATAGATCAAGTATAATGAGTTTACTTATTGTTTATCCAAGGTCTCAAACTCTTGTAATTGGTGTTCTTGATATGTGTAATCATCAATGCTATCACTAAGGGAGATACATAATGATAGAATCTTAAGCTCAAGAGGCATTATGGCCTCCATTTCATAAACTAAAGAGTAAGCCTAATGGGAGTTTGTATTCTAGTACAATATGCCCATAATGTTGGGACAAGCTATGTGTGCATATTAGTACCATTTTTGTCAATTAGCTTTTGTAATATTTATTTAATAGTCTTGTACTGGAAAATTTAATAATACCTTCATTCCTTCTAATCCTAATAGAACTATTTTATTATACATTTCATTCAAACAATCTAGTTTCTTTCCTCTAAATTTATTCTTCAATTCACACATTTAGTTCACCAACCATTTTTGGAGTAATGTCATAAGACTCAAAGGAAAAATATGAAAAATTTTATCCAAGTTTCCATTGTATGCACCCTAAACTTTATACCATGAACTGTTTAATGAACTGTTTGATATAATGCCTCAAATAAATTTCCAATAGTGTTTTTGATGGAGTATGATATAAATAGTGTTTTTGATATAATGCCTCAAATAAATTTTTTAATGAACTGTTTGATATAGGGTTCATACAATGGAAACACTATTTCTATCATACTCCATCAAAAATTACCATGAACTGTTTGATATAATGCCTCAAATAAATTTGTTAATGAATTGTTTGATATAGGGTGCATACAATGGAAACAATATTTCTATCATACTCCATCAAAAATTACCATGAACTGTTTGATATAATGCCTCAAATAATTTTTTTAATGAACTGTTTGATATAATGCCTCAAATAAATTGGAGGCGCCCTGGTAGAAATGTATGCAAAATGTGGGAGCATAGACAAGGCATGTTAATTTTTCGACAAAGTAGAAATGTATCATCGAAATAATGTATGTTGAAAATACTTTAGAAAATTTCAAACAAATGCAGTTTCCATTCAAAAAATTTGCAAAATTTCGCATTTAGGGTTTTGAAATTCAACAAACAAATGCATTTTCAACTCTACGAAATTTGAATTAGACAAACCTAGTGCTCGATATGCAAGTTGGGTTGATGAACTTTGGAAAGATGAAGTTGAATTTGCGTTCGCCGGAGAGATGAAGTCGCCGCCGTTTGCAGATCACGTTCAGTTCACCATGTGCATGTAAGCACAGGGAAAGCAATGATAGAAGGCGAAAATGACAGTGACATTCATGTTTTTTTTTTTTGTTTTTTTTAAGGGGTTTGGTCGAACCCATGTTCGACCAAACCCCATAAAATATTATTTATTTTTTTAGGGTTTGGGGGTTAGGTCAAGCCAGTGGTTTGACCAAACATATATGTTCAGTCGAACATATAATGTGGTTCGACCGAACCATTGAGTTCGACTGAACTCGTTGACTATGGCAAAAGGAAAAAAAAAAAAAATTCCTTCCTCATCTCAATTGTAAACCACTATTGTGGTTTGACCCCCCACCAATTTGAGATTTCTTTTACTGAGGTAATTTTGAATATTTTTGCCAATCTATGCCCATTTTTTTTACATTTTTTGCGAAGTAATTTCTTGGAAAATTTGGTGTTTGGGAATTGAAAAAATCCTTGTATCCATTCTAGGGGGTGTATAGAGCTTTTTTGTCATTTGTGTGTGTTCACTTTCACATCATGTTAGAACCAAAAATTGAACCACTCACTCCACACAACTATCACACGTGGAAGCTTAAGCCGACACAATTGTTGCAATCTCGGGGTCTTTGGAAAATTTTGGATGCCAAAAAACCTGAGTTCACTAAGGAGTTTGAGAATTTTTTCAATCGCAACAAAATGGATGAGGTGAGAGGAATCATAGGATTCCATGTTTTTGATAATTTTTTGTTTCATATTGTGGAGTGTACAATAGCTAGAGAGGTGCGGGATAAGCTTGTTGAGTTGTATGGAAAGGTCAATCAGTTCAAGATCTTACAACTCAAAGTTGATCCCACTTCTCTCTCTCCAAATGCCTTTCCCACTATTTAGGACTTCCTTGCATAGCTCAAGCTGATTCTATCATAGTTAAAAGGATGTGGTTGTGCTAAGAAAGATAAAGAGTGTATCTTCTTGATCTTGTATAAGTTGCATGGTGCATTTCAAGTATTTGCTTCCACTTTCTATTCTACCATGGAGGCTATGGGAGATGCTTATCATATGCCTTCTTTTGAGGTGTTCTCTGATTGAATGGCTAGGGAGCAGGCTGGGTTGATCTAGATGGATTCTCTTCCTAAGAGTCATGCCTTGATGGTTCAATCTTCCAAGGGTAAGGGTAAGAATAAGAAGCCTAATTCAAATTCTCCTCAAGGTAGAGAGCATCCCTCCAAGCCTAAGGAGAAGAATGATCAGAAGACTGCACCTCCTCCTTCTTCTATCTTAGGAGAATCCTCTTCCAAGTCAAAGAAGAAGGAAAGTTGTTCCTTTTGTGGAAAGTCAGGGCATAATGATGCACATTTTTTTGTGAGGCTCACAGCATTGGAGGAAGCTATGAAGAAGCACAACATTTCCATGCCAAAGTCTTCTTCCTCAGGAAGAGGCCAAGCCCTAGTAGCAAGAGGTTTTTCCTCTGCCCATGATGATTGGATTCTTGACTTCGGTGCCTCACATCACATGACTCATGATGTGGATCTTCTTGATTCTCTCTCTAATAGTCATACTCCTCACATTGAAGTTAGAGAGTCTTCTCATATTCCTATTTTAGGGATAGGCTCAGTTCAAATGCAAGGTGGTTGCATTGATGATGTTCTTCTTGTTCCTGATATTTCACAGAATCTTCTCTCCATTTATCAAATTTGTTAGCATGGTGATGAAAGGCTTCCTGAGTTCTCTCCCAATGATGTGACTATTCGAGATTTAGAGAATCTTGAGAAGGTTGTTGCTACTAGAATAGTTGATCATAGATCCTGCTTGTATAAGTTTGATGGATTTGAGCCTTCATTAGGATCATCCTTTATTGCTCATGCATATTTTGTGAGTAAGCTATGGCACAGACAGTTTGTGCACCTGAATTATGGATATCTCCAACAGATGAGCACACAAAACTTGGTGATTGGTCTACCTTAGATCTCTTGTTCTAATGGGGTTTGCCCAGGTTGTGTACTTGGGAAACTTCATCGAGATCCATTTTGAAAAGTTATGGCCACATGTGCTTCATAACCCCTTGAGTTGGTGTATAGTGATCTTATGTTATTTCCAACTCCATTTTTCGGGTGCCAAGTATGTGCTCACCTTCATTGATGACTTCTCTTGCCACACTTGGGTGTACTTTTTGAAGTACAAGGATGAGGTTCTTCATTTCTTCATGACCTTCCTTGCATTTTTGGAGAAGCATTTTGAGCATTCCCTTCAGAATATTTGCACATATAATGGGGGGAGTATGTCAATCATGCGTTTCAGGACTTGTGTAGTGTTTAAGGTATTCTTCATCAGCACACACTGCCATACACTCCTCAACAAAATGGTGTGACTGAGCAGAAGAACAGAACCTTATAGGAGATGGCCAATTGCATAATCCACTCTAGGTCCATGGCTCAAGCTTTTTGGGCAAAGGATTTCAATTGTTCCAACTACATTCAGAACCATATGCCTCACAAGGCAGTGCAAAATATGACTCTCGAGGAGGCTTGATCTCATGTCAAGCCTAAGGTCTCCTAATTCATAGTATTTGGTAGTGATGCATGGAAATTCATTCCATCAAGTAGGCACAAAGCAATGGAGAAGAAGAATGAGGATGTGAACGATTATCGTTTGTTTGATACGGTCACTAAAGAGGTACATTTTCATCGTGATGTTCATTTTGATGAGCCTTTTTTTTTAAGGATTCTCCATCACAAGCCTCTACCTCCCTTCTTCCAAGTTCTTCTTCAGAGGATGTTTTGTTTCTTGTTGATGATGATGATGATGATGTTGTTTTTGATGCTCCTAATGATGGTATTGATATTGTTATTGAAATAACTCCATCTTCTCTTGATCTTGGACCCACACCTCTTTGGGCTCATACTCTTCTTAAGGAGGCTAGTTCTCATGCAGGTGATCCCACCATTTCTCGCCGCACTCGTTCTTAGACTTCATGTATCGGTCTTTTGAGTCATGCAATTTCTATTGATCCTCAAAAGCTTTTAGATGCTTTAGGAGTTCAAGAGTGGGACAATGCTATGGTTGAGGAATATTCTTCTTTGATGAAGAATCATACATGCAATCTTGTTCCTCTTCTTAAGGGAAGAAATTTGGTTTGGTGCAAGTGAGTGTACCATACCAAGTTTGCAGTTGATGGTTCTATTGAAAAGTACAAGGATCATCTTGTGGTTACAAAGTTTTCTCAAGTTGAGGGCATCAACTATTCAAAGACCTTTGCTCCTGTTGCCAAGATGGATTCCATTCATCTTGTACTTTCTATTGCTACATCTCAGGGTTGGTCAGTGTATCAGATGGATGTGAAGAGTGCTTTCTTGCATGGCGATCTTCAGGAGGAGATCTATATGGATCAACCACCAGGCTTTGTGCAAGACCCTTCACTTGTTTGCAGGCTTTGACGTTTATTGTATGGTCTCAAACAATCCCCTTGAGCTTTGTATGAGAAGATGGACAACTTTTTTCTTGTTTCTAGATTCAGTAGATGTCACTCTGACCCTACAGTTTACATCCAGAGGCATGGAGGGGATCTTCTCATTCTTTTTATCTATGTGAATGACTTGATTTTCATTGGGAGTTCTCCTGCCAAGATTGATGATACTCAAAGAGCTTTGACAGAGTAGTTTTATATGACTAACCTTGGTCCTTTACATTTCTTCCTTGGTCTTCAAATTCATTAGTCTTTTGCAGGTATTTCTATTTTCCAGCAAAAATATGCTCTTTATTTGCTTCATAGATTTGAGATGGTTGATTGCAAATTATCCCCTACTCCTTTTTAGTCAGGTGTTGTGTTGTCTTCCAGTTATAGTACTCCATCAGTGGATGCTACCTTGTATTGGCAATTGGTTAGAAACCTTTTATACTTGACACATAGTCATCTCGATATTTCATTTGCAGTTGGTCTTGTCTCTTACTTCTCTCAAGATCCTCATGAGAGTCATTGCAAGGCAGCGAAATGCATCCTACAATATATTAAGGGTACTACATAGTTTGGCATTCATTACACATCAGGTGCTACTCAGATTGTGAACTTCACTAACTCAAATTGGGTTGGTGATGTTGATGATCGAAAGTCTACTTTTGGCTTTGTCTTTTGTTTTGGTTCTAGTTCGATTGCATGGTCTTGTAAGAAGCAAACTGTTGTTGCATTATCATCTACTGAGGTTGAGTATCGAGGTGCTATTTTGGCTAATCAGGAGGTTTTGTGGCTTCGACAATTGATGGCTAAGTTTGGTTTTCCTGGTGATCATCCCACTACTCTTTGGTGTGATAATCAGAGTTCCATACATATTTCTCATAACCCAGTGGAGCATCAATGCACAAAGCATATTGAGATCCACATGCACTTCATTAGGCAACTCATTCAGGAGGGTGTTCTGAGTTTGGAATATTTGCCTACAGAGCAATAGGTTGCAGACATCGTCATTAAACCTTTGGCATCTCCTCGCTTTTTTTTGTTGCGATCGATGTTAGGGGTGAAGGAAGTTGTCCTTGGGAGCTCTTGATGAGTCCTCCTTCCTTCTTTCTCATTTTTTTATGTTTTTTGTCTTTTGGAGAGGGGCTTTTTCCCACAAGGTTTTTCTCCTTTTCTTCAATTGTGAGAGATTTATTTTTTGCATTGTAGTTGTGCATGGGTACCTAACATGGCCTTGTTGTTGGGACACATCTTGCATCTCATTTTTTCATTTTTATTTTCCCTAAGTTGCACTTAAGGGGGGGTGCTAGAGTGAATGGTTTTACCATTCACATCTTCTTAAGTTTACTTAGGGGTAGTTTTGCATTTAATAATTTAACTGTGTTTTCATTTTTTTTTGTCGGTTACCTTCTCGTACTGACCTTCTCATGCTTTTTAAAGGCATGATGTGTACATTATTTTAAATCATCTAAATTCATGTGTTTTCACTCTTGGTGAAATAACTTCTCCTATTGCTTCTCTCATTCGTGAAGTTTTTTTTTTGGCTTACAGTTGCTCTTAGATGCTTTGCTCTAACAAGAAGATCGTATTTAAGAAAATGTAACAACTCAAGGCTAACACAATTTTCTAAAAATTGGTTATTAATGATGGGAAAAATATGGTTAGACACACAAAAGTGAAGGAACTCAAGCAAAATTTGACATTCAAGGATTTATTTCCAACTGCATTTATTTCTTCCCTTCATATCTTCTATTTCATCTAAATTGATCTCTAACTCTCATTCACTTCAAATATTTACATTATATTTAAAAGATATTTGACATAGTAAATACCATTTCTACTTTGTTTGTAGCATCACCATCTTCAAATTCATACTAATTGGTATTACCACACTCCACAATACTTTATTTTAAAATTCTATATTTATTTCCTATGATTATTATCCTTCATAAAAAATGACTTTCTTTGTTCACCTTTTAATAATCTATCATATATACTAGTTATATATTTTAACATCAATTCTAACATTTATAATTTATTTTGTAGGGATCTTCCTTCCTATGAGCAACCCTAACTTTAAAATTAACATTTAATCATTTCATCTTTTTATCTATTAAATCTCTAATATACTTACTTATAGATTGCCTTAAATTTTAGTATGTTATCCACTCACCTAAATTCACTAAAATTATTCAATAGATTGCCTCTTTCATTGATGATGTATCCATATTTTTTATAACCCTTCTTAGTTCTCACCTCTCACACTTACTTTATATATCCACTATCAAAAACTGACTTAATATTAATTCTTTTTAAAGGGTGGTCTCTTTCCACTTTCCTCTTATTTATTACCTTGCAACATTTTCCTCACATTCAATATTCTATTTTCTTTGAGGTTCCAAGTTTATCCTTCACAAATCTATTATTGACTACTTCAATTTTAGAAATCTACTTATAAATTCCTTGCAACTAACTCACATTTGGTGATCTATCCAAAATCTATCTTTTGAAAATACCTTAATTTGACAATCTATCAACAAGAAGAATTGTCCTTTCTCTCAAGCTTGCAAATTCTTGCAAAGGCCTCCAAACTGAGCCACAGAGATTCACAAAGATCTAAATGCCAAAGATAAAATGCCTCTGCAAACATAGATATACCGAAAAATTCCAACACCTTTGCAAATTTTGAATGTAGACTTAAAAAAACATCAAAGATTCTAAGTAGATTAAAGGTAAATTTATAGATTTATAGACTTAAATAAATATAACACACACCTTCACACAAAATGGATTTTAGTGCAAAGCAAGGTAGATTTAAAGGTGAATTTATAGATTTAAAGAAAATATCAGACAACTTTATAATTTGAAATTGTTTGAAGCCAAACTACTTGCGACTTTGTCAATATTCACACTTGAACTATGCACTAATAAAAAATAGTCAACAATATTTGAATATGAATGACAAAATTTGCAAACACAAAAAACATTAAAAAAATAGGTTCAACTTGAGCAACAATTACAAATATTGACCATATATGACCAAGAATTTACTCAATTTGAGTGGTGATTTCAATGTGATTATATCGTCAATAGTAAGATTGAGTTATAATGGTAATGAAAAAATTGTCTATCATATAGAGTGGATTTTTAGTGGTATTGTTGAATACACCAATTAATTGAAACATGTGACCTAAATTATAAGCCATTTCCCATTAATCACATTTAGTGTACAATGACAAAAGTATTTTGATGTGAATGCTTCATAAGTACTAGAGTGGCAATTTAAAACCTATTGGACTAACTTGTCATAAATTCCTAGTAATTTGGTCATTGTACCATTTTATTATAGCCACCAAAATCATATGGCCCAATTTGAACTATTAATCAATTGACAAAAAAATTGTTGCTAAAAATATACTACTCAAAAATCATATGGCCCAATTTAAACTATTCAGCAATTGACAAAGTTTTGTTGCTAAAAATATACTAAAAATTGATCAAGATCAATCTCAAGCCACACAAAAATGATTTGTAGAGATATAGTGGTAACCTTGATGTGGCAAGAAAGTGTATAAAATCTTTATCAATAGGATGAGCAATTAGTGAATGTAATACAAAATGAAGATGGATAAGATATGGACTGCAATAATATGACACTTGATATATATTATTATACTACGACATCCACATCAAAATAGACACAAAACCAAATAGAAAATAACTTGTTTATATATTATTTAAACACTACACCATAATAAATACATTATAATTTTATATTAAATTTAGAAATTATAAAATAATAAATTGCAATTTAAATAAATTTAATGGTATACAATAATTATAAAACATATATGAACCAGAAAAAAATAGTAATCAAATGTTTATAAAATATGTTGATTCTTGCATTTCCATCATTGATGTGCTCAGCCAATTTACCATCCGTTGACTGGGTTTATCACAGGAAGGTGAAGAGGACAAGGGAAGACTCGCCTACCGTCCACCATATTTAAACCCAATACAGGAATCTATTTAGTTCGGCAGTGACCGTAAGAAACGCCAAATCAATACAAATCAATGCAGTTTCCTTACAAATCCTCAGCGTTGAGCAGGCAGGATAGCGAGACAAATTTCACGCGTTGAAGTACATGTCACAGAGATTATTCCCAACAATTTCCGTTCAGTCACAAATTTCACGCTTTAAAATGCACGTCGTACAGATCATTCCGAACAACTTCGACTCCGTCACATCTTTTCCACTGCCCATGAATTTCCAAGCTAAATCGCAGCATCCAAATTCCTCCTCCCCTACTCCCTTGCGAGCATAACTAGTCTTATTTCGTCCACATCACGTACAACAACTCTCCAGTCATAGTTATGTGATTCAATACTCCTCAGTTCGACCACCGTCCAATTTAATTTGCAAAGACTGAAGAGAAATGGGACAGTACTGAAAGAGAGCAGCCCATGATGTCCAACGGTGATGGGCAGAGATGGAACACTCGTATGATCACGGTGGGTGTGATGTTTCTTTGTTTTGTTATTTCAGTTATTATCATTTTTTACCACGTCTGCTTGCGGTTTTACTACAACAGGCCACAGCGCAGTCGTAGCCGGCCGCTCGGGAGCTCACGGGCTCGTCGCTTGTCCCGTACAGGAGAAGACTACTTTTTCACGCCGCCCGGAGAAGGGCTGTGCAGGCAGGCGTTTGAGGCTCTTCCGGTTTTTGTCTACAACCCGGAAAACTTAAAAGACGGTTTACAGTGTGTTGTTTGCTTGCGTGAATTTGAGGAGGAGGAGAGGGGCAGGCTTCTGCCTATCTGCAACCACAGTTTTCATTTGGAGTGTATTGATATGTGGTTTTCTTCTCATTCGACGTGCCCGATTTGTAGAGCCAGCGTTGGAAAGCAACCGGATGAGGTTCTACAGTCCCCTGTTAGTAGTACAGGGATGATTATCTCGGTTACAGAAGAAGAAGAAAGTTCTACTGCTGCATAGCATCGACTAAAAGGAAACTCAAACCAGCACGGCACTGATTACGACAGTAATATTGTAATGGAAATAGGAATTACTATTCATGATATTCCAGCCAACGGAAAGTAGATTTAACCTCTAGGTATACTCTGTCTGCGAGGTATGGATATTCATACCGCTAGTGCGCTTTTCCCATCTTATTCTTGTTTTTTTTGAGGCGTTGGAGTTTTTGCACTCAGCAAGACTTGATCTCTGGTGGGTTCATTTAGAATCTTTCAATGAGGGTCCATTCACATGACTAGTGTTTTTCATTAACTAATGTAAAAAGAAAATTGTATTGCATAGACTATTTTTAAGGTTTAGTATGTTTTTAGTCGGTAAGATTTTCCACTAATTTGTTTAAAATAGAGCTTTTTTATAGTTTTGATAATATTTTAAAATATTTAGAAAATTAGAAAAATTAGTTTTTTAAGTTTTATTATGATTTTCTATCATATTATATATGTTTGAAATGACATTGAAAACTATTATTTGTATATTTCATATCTATGTGAATTATTCACATGTCTAGATTAAACTTAAGATTATTTTCTCTTAATGACCTTTCAATTCAAAGTCCAATTAAAAAATATTATGGAAGATGCTTAATATTAAAAAAACATCCACTCCTTTTCAATGATGAAAAAATACAACAAATAAAAGCAAGTAGAGGACCCATCTAAAGATACTCATAGTTTTGTCATGATTTGTCAATGCTAAAGTTTAGAGGTGGTTTACAATATGTATTGGTGGAATATCATAGACAAGCCATGTGAGAATCTAGAAGACAATATTTTTCCTATTGTACAATTTAAAAATGAGATTTCTTCTTGTATGATTATTATTATCTATGCATGTGGATGCTCTCTTGAAAATCCATAGAACACGTGTGTTTGTGTCAAATTATCTTAATTTTCTAGTTAACATCATTTCAATAATAAGACCCTACTCCTTTTGACCATGAGTGGTGAATAAGGTTGTGTGATGTAAAGAAGAAAGAGTTTGGGTTAGAAAAAGAATTAAAAGTGGAGGAAATGATGGTGTATTCCCTATTTATAGCATAGGAGTGAGATGGTATTGTAAACGACATTGTAAAACCATGAGATTGAGAATACACGGTGAAGGTTTTCATGGGGATCTATAAAGCATGGGTACGAATCCTTCCATCAAAACCATTGATATTTCAAAGGAATGTGTCAAGGATAAATAAATGTTGTTACACATTGCAACCATTGCAGCTCTATAGCTCCTAAATTAAGAAGGGATCAAATATTGTACTAGGATTTTAAAAACTAGCACCCACAATTCATTATCAAATTTCTTCCTAAGGGGTTTTTGGTCACTATTTTTTTTATCTAAAGGAAATTGAGAATAGATTCTCACTAGGAGTCTATGGATGGTGGGGGCAATACCACTTTATATGCATAAATGTATATCAAACTTTAACCCCAACCAATAATACCCCTATGATGGCCTAATCTAGATTCATTTTTACAATTTATCTTTGCATTTTTTGGTCGGAGGAATGTTCAGCCAAGATTGGGTGTTCTTTGGGAACCATTATGGAAATTAACATAGAAATATCAGAGGACTCTTACTTGTATACTAGAATCAAAATAATAGAAATTAAGGAAATTATGTAGGACACGTGTCTTAGATTGATGTACAATTGGTGGATTACACTCTATAAATCAAAGAACCTAGATTATTCTATCCAAACTACCAAAAAAGAGATCATGGGACAACTAAATTCTCTAGACCAATATGGAAGAAAACTATTTGGATACCAAAGAATTGAAGCATTCCTTTGGTCAAAGATGACAAAATATTGCCTAACCTAGTTGAAAATGAGAAACCTAAAGATAATATGCAATTGAACACTATGTCATAGCAAGAGAGAAACTATAGTACACACATTGTAGATGTATGTAATCAGTCTATGGCTATGATGGTCCCTAGTTGTACACCTATTGTAACCTCCAATTTATTTATGACATAAAAAATTAGTAAAGACAAATAAAATTTGAATACCCTGGGTGATCTAGAGGCCTATAAAACAATCCAAATAGTGGGAAGAAATGTGAAAATCACATCAAAATCCTAATATAAAATTAAATATGAATAAGGAGAAACTATCTATAGGGGATGGATCAAACAACAATGAACTAGGATGGTTGACACTAGACACATATCTCAAACAATTTCTAAGGAACTGAATAGCTATTGAGGTAAGGAGAAGAAGAAAGGTAGAAAAATGATCAAATAGAAGATAGATGATTTTTTGTAGGAGAAAGGCCTTTCAAGCATCAAATACTTTCTGTTGAGATCTAAGGGAGGAAATCCATCCCTTAAAGATTAACGAATACATACAATTGTAAGGGCTTAAATGCCCATGTCAAATGGAGCCTAACCAAGTGCAAAGTTAAAAACATGATGGTTGGTATTATATTGCTACAAGTTTACTATAACTTCAAAATCCCCTACAATATAAAATTTGTGTATATTGTTGTATAGGGCCCTCTTCATTCCCACCAAATATCTATAGCTTTATTTATGTTGCTAATTTTTCTCCATATCTATGAAGAAAATCACTCAATCAGGTCTCGAAAACCATTTCTTAGGATTCCCCCCCCCAAAAAAAAAGCTTGGGGTTCCCCTTAGCTACACCATCAAAATTTAATTTGATCCATCCCTTTTTAGGCCTCCTTTAGAAAGTATGTTTCATCTTTGATTTAGAAAAAGTAAATTTGGGAGGAACTTCAAAGGTAATATTCCAAAACTTAAATATTCTTTCCTCTTGATTATTTTTGAAGTCATTTAAAATTCTTACCTTAGTAGTACTATTTAGATTTTTAAAAATTGAATTTCTAATAACAAGGCTAAGTTGTTTTAGCTTCATTTCCTTTTCCCTAAAACCCCTATTATTTATTTATTTCTAATGTTTCAAAACCATATGAGGGACTATCAGTTTCCATAACTCCACCACTAGAGTATTTTTAAAAGGAAGTCCAAACCAAGAAAAATCTTCAAGTCTTCATGGAAGGCCCAATGAATCCCAAAGTATTCCATTATATATCCCCACACTTTAATTGAGGAGTAGTAAAGAAACAAGTGATTTATGTTTTCCTCCATGTTTTTACATAAAATACACCTATTAGGGAATTGAAACCCCCTTCTTATCAAGTTATCTAAATTTCTTAAATACCAAAGATTAATTTCTTTTGGTGGGTTTCCTTTCAAAAATCTTTAAGTAAGGAGTACCTAGATGTAGTTATTAGTTAATTAATTCATTGAAGGATGAAGAACTTGTATTCTCTAATCCTCTTTAGCATCCTCAGGGGGAAACAAAATTGTAGTTTCTTTTGTAGAAGATCAACACATTTGTATTGACCTTCTGACATACCATTTTGATTGTTAAAGTTTCTCTAGACTTTTCTTCTTTCATGTTGGATGTAGTAGTCCTTTATTAAGTTCCTAAAATTTTAGGTAGAAAGGCTAAAGAAGTTCTTGTTAGAAAATAGTGGCTCATTCCCCAACCAAACATCTTCCTAGAAGTTAATTCTATCTTCTCTCCCAAGTTTTCATTTAAAACCTTTGATAAGGAGCCCTCTAGTTTTAAAGATATTATTTCAAATTAAGATCCCTTAGGGACATTATGAGTAGAAAGTAAGTCTCCATATCGCAAGTGCTTGGCCTTTAGGATGTTGCTCCCATATTTTTCTTGTTTTAGCATTTCCTAACCAAGCTTAGACATGAGGGACTTGCTAGGAAAAACAACCTTTTATAGACTTCATCCCACATTCCATTTTGATTGGAAAAAAAATCCCATTTAACCAAATCCAATCTTATTTTTCCTTCTACCCATGTCTACAAAATTATTTTCTTATTTGTTCAAGTTTAGTAGCTTGGAATATTAATATATTAAATAGGGAGAGATAATAAGTAGGAATTCTTTGAAGGAAAGGTTTAAGAAGAAGAAACTTAAACCTTTTAGACTTAACATTTCCGCTTCCAACAAACCAATTTTATCTATATCTTCTCAAGAATAATATTCCAAACTATTGGTTTATTTTTTTAATCGACATTGGAGATGAAGGTAAGTGATAGGAGTACCAAGAAAGAATACCATTATAGATATTATTTTCTTGTACTTTTTTGTTTGTGTTGAAGAAAATTATTTTACTTTTGTCATAGCTAATGTGTTACCTTGAAATATTAGCATAGTCATTTATTTATTTTTTCCACCAAGTAGCTTCAAGAATAGAGGACTTATTGAACATAATAGTATCATCAACAAATTGTTGATGAGATAAAGGTAGTAGACTAGTAGTCGATTTGAATCCTTGTAGTACTTTTATTTGAAACTTGTATAGATATATTCCTACCTAACACCTCAAGCATTAGAATAAACAGACACATGGACAAAGGGTATGCCTACCAAAGTCCATTACTAATCCCAAAGAAATGTCTTAGCACCCCATTGATAAGAGTAGAGAATTTAGGGGTAGAGACACATTCCTTAATCAATTTTAAAAATCAACATCGAAACCTAAATCTCTTAAGCACATCAATGATAAACCCATAGTTGGTCCCCTATAATAGGATTTTTAAATATCCAATTTTAGAACCATTTTGTACTTTTTAATTTTTCCATAGAATGGATAACTTCTTGTGACTCAACTAATGAAGGAATTTGAGATCTATCTCCCTTTTATAAAACGTTTCTAATTATGAGAGATTAGGTTGTCTAAGTAAGGTTGGATTTTGTTAACCAAGATTTTTAAGAAAGTTTCATAGGTGGTACATCTTCTTGGGAATAGTAAAAAAAGAATTATTAATTTACTTCAGGAGAGAACTAGATTTGATGAAATCCTTGATAATTAGATAAATATATTGTCCAATTATGTCCCAAAATTATTAGAAGAAAAAAGAAGCTAGAAACCCATTAGGATCTGCGGCCTTGAAAGGGTTAAAAGATAACATCTATTTTTTCACTTCTTCCAAAGAAACAACCTTGTTCAAAATTTTATTATCATATTTCAAAATAGAAGGAATTTTCTTCTAACATCTCCTCTATCATCTTAGTATTTCTTTCCTTAGTATGTACTTTGTTAAAAGATTGAAAGAAATGGGACCAAATATTCCCTATCTATTCTTTAGAGTTCATAATGATACCTTCCTCAGTAGTCATACTTGTTATTGTGCTTCTTTCTTTTATCTTTGAGAGTGGACTAGTCAAAGAACTTGGTGTTCCTATTACCAAGGGTAAGTGAATTGATTATTAATTTTTGTTTCCCAAATGTTTCCTCTTTTATCACAACCCTTTTCCAATCTTCTCTCACCTCAACATCCACTTGGTGTAGATTTTCTTTATTTCTCTTTTTTTTTTTCATTTTTGAACTTTCTTTGTTTTCGGGCTCAAGTAATAATTTTTTCTCAAAAATATTTCAAATGAGTTTTTTTTTCAATTTTTAACTTTTTCCTTTAACTCTTTTTAGCTTCATCACCAATCTAAACATGGTAGTCCCCATTTTGAGGCTATTCCCACCAATCAACAATGCAATATCTAAATTATGAGTGATAATACTACATTATTTCATATCTAAATGGGTGGGGTCCTTTTCTCATAGGGTCACACCAATTTAGTGTCATGGGATTTTGATCTAAACTAGCCCTTGGCAAGGTAGAAAGGGAGACATTAGCAACAATTCCACAATCAACAAAAAATAGGAAACTGCTGAGTTTAATTTGGATATAGTGGTTTCTTATTCTTCTATTAGACCAAGTAAAAAAAGGTCCTTGAAGTTCAATATCCATTAGACCAATGTTGGCCAAAAAATTAGCTAGCCCAATCATGCTATCAAAATAATCCACAATTCCACCCAATTTCTCTTAAGTGACCCAAGGTGTGTTGAAGTCCCTTGCCACCATCTAAGAATTCATAGGATTACAAAAATATTAGAAGTAAGCAAGTCCCAAAGAGAAATTCACCTAGATCTATTTTTTGGGACATAAATATTTATTAGGTTCCATTTTTATTTCCTATCCATTCTAAGAAAATTGAGTTGTAGAATATTTTTTGATTGTTTATTTTCTTTTCCTTCAAGAATATGAGGGTTCCATAGAGTGATCAAACCAACAAAGGCACCAACAATATCAAAGTAGTAGTATTAATTTGAAACTAAGGCAGATTAGTTTAACCACCAAATCTATGGTTTTTTAATTCTTGAATCAAAATCTTATTTACTTAAATGTTTTCTTTTATGCAATTCTTTAATGGCATCTAGTTTTTAGGGTTGTTGAGCACTCAAATGATCAAATAGAGGATGATCATTTCTTGTTTCTTCTGTAGGTAGACATCTCCAAAGTATTTTTTCCACAAGAAACTTCCTTAGGAATTTTATTTGACATGGTTTCTCTTATTATGGGTTTACTGAACATTTGATATGATCCTTCATCATCTTTCTTTCTAAGATAATTCTTCTTCTTTTTTAAGAAGGGAGTGATAAAAGAATAGAATCCACATGAGGCCTAGTATTGGGGTTTATTTTGACTTCAACATTCTCTTCTAAAGAGATTACAATTATTTCTTCCTCCTTTTTGTTTCTTTTTAAGGTGAGCCATCATTTTTTCCTTCTCTCTCATTAGTTCTAAGCTTATCATTTTCTCCACTTTTTTTTCTAGAAATAGTTCTTTGAATTACATTAAATATCTAGGAGAGTCAAGGAATCAATGTTTGTGGTGATTTCATCCACCCTTTTTAGATACTCTAGGAATGAATCATCAATATAAGTCTTCATCTACACTAACTTCAACAATTTACTTCTTTAAAAGGATAACCTTTGTTGTCTAGTCTCATAATAAGGAAAATATAAGTCTTTCCTCATTGAAATATTCCGAACCAATTTTTTCAATTTTTGAATACAGTTACAAACAACATGCACCCGTTAAGGTTAGCTTGAAAACCCAAACAATGTGGAATTAACCCTAACCAAGAATGTACACCAAGATCCCGAGTTGGGCAAGGTGTGAGCATATGGTTAGAGGCTCTTTATGCATTGCTAAACTGAGTAACTCTAACCAAGAATGTGTCTAAGGTGGACGAACATATGGTCAGAGGATCCCTACCAACTACAAATGTTGAGAGTAAACTTGATGCCAAGGATGTGCTTTCCAACCCAGAGTGGGAATGGAGCTACCATATGGCAAAGATGCTAAGGACTATAATGCAATTTAAAACATAAGATAGGTGGCAAGCCAGCCTCTTTCACTTATTCAGCGGGTATTACAAAAGCATGAAGAGATAGATTAAGAAATGCTAACAGTACTACTGTTCAACTTACAAATAGATAATAAATTCCTACAAGGAACAAAGATTAGAAGCTCTCCAATGCTACAACTATAATGAACTTCTTCAAATGCCAAATATGATTGCTGATACTCAATCCCTGCCCAAAAGATGAATTGCATAATTCTGATATGACAAACCAGCTACTGAATTGTGACATACAACAACCCTAGAATGCATTAAAATGCTCACCCTTCTCTCCCTACTTACTCAAATTTCTTGGAATCAAGTGCATAATGCTTCTAAGATGAAGGCGCCCCTATCCCAATGATAAAACCTCACAAAAACCCCTCTAATTTTTAACAAGCACAAATCGCAATGCTGTTGTACTTGGTATGACCCTCAAGAAGGGCGACTTGCTTCCATAAAATCCATTTCTTGAAGATAAAATCTATATTTAAACCATAGGGTTGCCCCTAGCAAAGAGACTCAAGGAGACAACACCCAGAATGAAGTCATTTTTATTTCAAGAGATATGAGAGAATTCTACAATCAACAATGATAAAACTAGCAACTCCAAAATTGAAAGAACATGCAAAATCTCAACTACAATGTGCAAAAATCACCACTACAATGCAAGATATCACCTCAAGATCACTCAACTACAGCTAACTCTCCACTAGTTGTTATCTTTCAAGCAAGAAGTCAAGCCAAGGCTAGGAGGCATTCATTCCTCAAAGCAATCCTGATACCATTTCGACAGCATAACAATACTGAAGACATAAGATGGTAAAATGAAGAGAAGAGGTCTCCATATATAGGCTCACCAATGAATCTCCATAAACTTCTAGAAGGTGCACCCTAATTCAAATTTGAATTTGACTTCATTTCCCTCCAAGTATAGGCGTCCCTTTTTCAAAGCTAATTTTGACTTTATTTTAAAATCATCTCCTCAACAAAGTTGGCATCCCATTTTAAGCATGATTTTATACCTTAGGAAAATATTAAATTACCTCCAATGAGGCATCCACCCATGAAGACCACCTTTTTAGAACAACTTGAAGTGATGAAGCTAGGCCAAGGGGTCAACATTAAAATATAACATTATTTAAATTAATTGAACTTATCTCTCCAAAATGCATCCCAAGGCCAAAAATGATCAAACCAACTGAATTGGCTAAAGAAGAGAGCCAACTACACTGAAAACCACAGGACCATTGCCAGAAATAGAATTTACTAAAAATAGTAAATTCCAAAAGATGCTCAGATTGCATTACAATACATACCACTGCGAAGCTCTCTGAAAACCCAGAAAGAATCCACAATTCAATCACCAATTTTTGAGCAACAACAACCTCCAAAATGGGAAACCCTAATTTTACCCTCCGAGTAGCCTACGGGTCTCTAGAATAGGCTAATGGTCCACTGAACTGATCATGCTTGAGAAGGGTACATTACACTCACCTACATTTTATTCTTTTGATCCTTGGGCCTAGTATTTTAAACTAGGCATCAATTCACCAAATGTCCAAACTACAAATAACTTTGGTAATAAAGCCTTGATTTTTCATAAAAATAATTAGGTCTGGACATACCAAATTTAGATTGAAGAGTGATTGAGTTTAGGAGCAACCTGCTGACTTGTACATTGAGAAATCCTACCAAGAATTGATTAATTTGACTAATTTTTTGGTGACTTTATCCACTGCAAGGTACTACCCAAAAGTATTTGCAATACCCATGAACACATATTCATCTTAGAATTTAAGAGGTAATCTTGGGAGTCAAATGTAGATAGGGGCTATAACACAAAGATTAGCTAGGGGGTCAAAACTGAGTTTCCACTTATAGAGGGATAAGTTATTTTCCCCTAAAACTAAGGACCTATTGATGCCAAAATTTGACAAGGTAATAGTATCTTATGGGAAACTCAGTTTATGGGGGACCTTTTGCACTAAATTGAGTGACCTCTGGGTTTTTAGAGAAGCCGACTTCTTCTATAATGGGGTTTTGGAAAGGGAAAATGAAATAGATATAATAAAATAAAGTCTAACCTAAGGTGATGCATCAAGACTTAATGATAGGCATGGTAAATCATAGATCTAAGGGCCCAATTGGTATTTGTAGTGTTCTGGAAAAGAAGAAACTAAAAAATTAAAGCACAACCAATCCATTCATTGACATAAAATAACATTGCATGCATTCCTACAGCGAAGAAGAGTCATTAGACATGATCTAGATCAACAAACTTGCATTCAATATATATAGAAGTTATCAAATGAAATGTCCAGACAATAGCAACACAATTTACAGTTTAATCAAATAGCATGAAAGAACAGAAAGGCCAAACAATTGGCATAGTCTAAAAGTATTTTGCAATAAAATAAAATAGTAATAAAGGCTTGGCGTCTTTTCCTAAAACCAGTGTTCCTTCAAAATTCCAGACCCTTTTCTCACAACAGAGAAAAGTATATATAGCAGAAAACTCCCACCGCTTCGGAGATCAACAACATAAAAGATTTCGCGATCCTTGACAATGATGCAGAAATAAGAATAATCCCTAAGTCATTGCAATTGAAAAGATTTGAAACTAAGCATCTGGTCATTCCAGGCACGAGTGCATCTCTTGCAAATGATGGTGGTGGTCCGGACAAGGTTAAACAGACAAGTGTCACCATCCCGTGCAAATGATTATGACATGCGGTGGCCAATCACAACATTCGGTTCGCCTAATTTATCACCTGAATACGAGATCTGCTGAATAGGCACGTGGCAACATTTTGTTGCCTGTGTGAACCTTTATCCCTCACCGCTGAAGACTTGTACCAAGGCTACACGTGTTGAGTGGGCAGAGCTCTATCCAAAAGTGCAAGAAATGATCATTGACTGGGTGCAAAAGAGACGCCGCTGTTTGCGGTTGTTATTTCATCCTCTCGCTGAAAGATTTTTGAAGAGTAAACATGTAGCAAAAGTGCATTGCAGACAACAATTGTGGGGCCTGCCAAATTTTTTGGGAATGAAAGCTTTGTGGCACTTGAGCAGAGCCCGATGAAGAAGCAAAAAGGAATGATAAAAAATGGCCTGTAGCTACGACACATGGAAGTATAGCGGGGATTCTTGCAATGCAAAGGAAGGGGAAACCCTTGGGGAGTGCAGAGCAGACACGTGGAGGGGGAAGCAAACCTTGATAAAAGGCCAAGTGGATTTCCTGCGATGCACGAGCTGATACCTAGAGTAAAATACTCCCGAAGGGAGCTCATTGAATATTTATTAACAGGACCCTCTACCAAAATCAAGTTGAGATCCTCAAAAGAAGAGAATGAGAAAAGGAAGAGACATTTAGCCACAATATTGACCAAAACACTACATTTCACTTTCCACATAATTTTAATTCATTTCCTTACCACATCAATATTGGGTTGGGCATAGAAGAATTTACCAATCAAATAATATTATGAGACTATATTCTCTGCTAATGATTTAGAGAGATTGATACTTAGGCCCTCCTTACAATGAATCACTTTGGAAGAAGTGCCCAACACAGAGCCTCTTCGACTATGCAAATTACCCTCCACCTTTTCAACCCAATTAGCTTTATTTATTGATTTAGACAAACAAACCATTAACAATATTTTTTATTATTGTTGAATGGAATCTAGTAAATGGAGAATTTCTTCAAAACCACACTCTTTCCTTTTTCCTCTTTGCCCTATAATGAATGTAAATGTTGAACAATTAGGACCATGATCCAAAGCATGAGTGATTATTTCAATGTGATTATAGCCTCGATAGTAGGGTTGAATGATAATGGTAATGATATATTATATTGTCTCTCATATAGGGTGGATTTTTAATTAATGGTATTGGTGAATATGCCAATTAATTGAAACATGTGCCCTAAATTCCAAACAATTATGACAAAAATATTTTGATGTAAAAACTTCTTAAGTACTAAAGTGGCAATTTAAAACACATTGGACTAACTTGTCATGAATTCCTAGGAATTTGACCCCCTTACCATATCATATAGTCACCAAAATCATATGGGCCAAGTTGAACTATGAATCAATTGACAAAGTTTTGTTGCTAGAAAAATACTACTCATAGTTGACAAAGATCAATCTCAAGCCACAAAAAATGATTTGTAGAGATATGGTGGTAATCTTTAGGTAGGAAGGGAATGCATATAATTTTTGTTAATGGGATGAATAGAGAGTGAATGTATGATGATTAATGCACAATAGAGGGGTGAAATGAAGATGGATAAAAATTGGACCACAAACCAAACCTAACATAAAAGTACGACACTTGATATATTATTATAATAGAACATTCACATTAAAGTAAGTACAAAACCAAATAGAAAATAATATGTATATATACCATTTAACCATTACAATAAAATACTTTATAATTTTATTTTAAATATATAAAAATAATAATTGTATTAAAAAAAATAAAAAATATTTTTATAAAATTTGTTGATTCTTGCTTTTCCCTTGTTGATATGCTCCAGTGATTCACCATTGATTGATTGATAGATAAAATAAAACTTATCAAAACTTACCACACTTGTAATTCTTTTGCTTTGATCAATAAATTAAAAAAAAATAAAATCAAAATCTTATCACATAATCTATTTAGTCCTGTAGTGACCGTGGGACCATAAAAAACGCCAAATCAATACAAATCAATGCAGCTTCCATACAAATCCTCCGCGTTGAGCAGGAAGGCTCACGAAACAAATTTCACGCGTTAAAGTACACGTCACCGACATCATTCCAAACAACTTCCGTTCCGTCACAAATTTCACGCGTTAAAATCCACTTCTGAGAGATCATTCCAAGCAACTTCGATTCCGTCACATCTTTTCCACTGCCCATGAATTTCTAAGTTACCTATGTGCTTCAATACTCCCCAGTTCGACCACCGCACACTGTGATTTGCAAAGACAGAAGAGTATCTAATGGGACAGGATTGAAAGAAAGAGCAGTCGAGGAGAGATGTCGGGGCCTGAGGGCGAGAAAAACGATGGTGGGCAGAGACTTCATTTACAAGGACGGAACACCTTTATACTCATGGTAGGTGGAGCGTCTCTCTGTTTTCTTATTTCAATTGTTATCATTTTTTACCGGGTCTATGTGCGGTTCTACTACAACAGGCCACGGCGGGTACAGCGCGTTCGTAGCCGGACTCCGCTCAGGACCTCACGGACTGGTCGCTCGTCCCACAGAGGAGAAGACGGCAGCTACTTTTTCACGCTGGCCAGAGAAGGACTGTGCAAGCAGGCGTTAGACGCTCTTCCGGTTTTTGTCTACAACCCGGAAAACTTCAAAGACGGTTTACGGTGTGCCGTTTGCCTGTGTGAATTCGAGGAGGAGGAGAGGGGCAGGCTTCTGCCCATCTGCAACCACAGCTTTCATTTGGAGTGTATTGATATGTGGTTTTCTTCTCATTCGACGTGCCCTATTTGCAGAGCCAGCGTTGAAAAGCAACCGGATGGGGATCAGCACTCTCCTGGTGGTACTGCGCGACTGGATATGTCGGTCACAGAAGAAGAAGAGAGTTCAAATGGTGCAGCGCACCCACAAAAAGGAAACGTGAACCAGCACGGCTCTGATGACGACAGTAGTATTGTAGTGGAAATAGGAATTACAATTCATGATATTCCAGCCAACGGAAAGTAGATTTAACCTGTAGATATAGTTTGTATGCGAGGTAGGGGTATTCATACATGATACGACTAGTGCTTTTCATTAGCTAATGTAAAAAAAAATATCATCCTTCAATATTTGTTTGAAATGACATTGAAAATTATTAAATTTGTATGTGTCATTTTTAGATTAGTCAAGGAGTTAATTATTCATATATTTAGATTAAACTTAAAAAATATCGTTTTCTCTTACATATGGTCTTTGGAAAAAATATTATAGTGGTCACTTAATAATTTAATATTAAAAAGAAACATCTACTCTTTTTTAAAGATGAAAACATGGTAAATGAAAGCAAGTGGATGACCTATCTAAAGATGCTCATGCTTTTGTCATGATTTGTCAATGTTAAAGTTTAGTTGTGGTTTAGGATATGGATTGGTGGAATATCATAGACAACTCACTAGATATTTTTGTAGATAAGATTTTTCCTATTGTACAATTTAAAAGTGAGTTATAAGGATGTCATATGGAAAATTAAATCAAGCCAAATAAAAAAGTAACATGTCCCAAAATTTTGAGAAGATGAACATAAAGATTTGGTCTTGAATAATATTCATAGTTTTTAATAATTATAATAATTTTGTTAAAGAAAGAAAGTGTCAAGCTACATGTTGATAAAAATTGGTCACATTTGATTGCATAATATATTTTAATTGTATGTACAACAAGGTGTACTTGATGTTTATTGAACAAAAATGAATAGGACCACATTTAATACATGTGTTATTTTTCTTTTTTTCATTTATGTCCACTAAAAGTGTAATTATGTGTTTATCTCTTTTCTCTTGTAAAATATAGAAAAAAATTCTCGACATGTTTTCCTTATGAAGAACTAAAGCATTTCAAATAGCTTATATTTAAATGAGCTCTCCCTCGTTTGAGAAAGGAATGGAGGTATTGATTTAGTTAAGAGTGTATTTTTGGGATTTTAAAGGCATCAACCTTATCTTAGGTTCAAATCTAGAAGTTGCAGGTATGTTTTTACTTATTCTAGTACATGATGAAGACAACTTGCTTCTTGTTTCAACAATATTTACATGTTATGATATTATAATGTATGCATGTGGATGGTTAAGATATCATGCTAGAGTAAGGTTGGAAAAAAGGTTCTTGTTATCATGATTTTGATCTTACTAAAATAGAAAAATAAAATATTCTATAGAGAAATTAATTCTAGGAAATATTTACTATGATTTGATCCTCATAATATATAGAGGTAGAATGTTAGATAGAGAATTTTTTATTTTTGGCAAATTGCTACCAAAGAGGGTAGCGCTCTTTCATTAAATTCAAAAGAAATTACATAGATCAAACTTTGTGTGTACCATCAGAATTTTCCCTAGATTTTGTTGACCTTAATGTCATTGTAAGTTTGGGATGAGAAGGGGGCGATCGTTTCCTCTTTACTTTTGTCCAATCCCCATCAACCTTTTGGGTGAGAACTTGTTCCTTGCATGATTCTTTCTTTGTGGATCCACCCTCTGCAGTCCTTGATGGAGGCTACAAATCAGAAGATTGATCTAGTTTCCCAATAGTTAGAGGTGCACCCAACGAGCCATCTTCAAGCAATCTATCGTTAGGAACTGCTAGAGCAAATGATGAGGGGGAGGAGTTGGGATTCAGATTTTGTATGGTATGTGGAGATGGAGGATCATCCTTTTCTTTGGGAGCAATTACATAATGGCCGGATTCAGCCCCTACCTACCATGAGGGATGATTTGGACTAGCATTTCCTCATGATGATGCTTGTTTTTTATTACACTAGGAGGTAGCGTGCGCAATTGAGTAACAATGCCTACATCTGAAAGCAATATTTTCATAATCTATCGATTGACGCCATCGCCTATTTCCCACCTTCAAAGAGATTTTAGCCGGAATGCCTTTAGATAAATCAAATTCAATGCATAAACGAGCACATGTAGAATTTTCATGTAGTTAATGGTCTCTTTGGAAATGCAGTGATATTTTCCAATTCCATTAGCAATCACCACTAAACATTCGATCTCCCAAAACTGCAAAGGTAAGGCAATCTTACCCAAAGGAATGTTGAAGAAAATGTCTCAGTACGAGGGTCAAATGAAGGAAACCATGGCTTGATGCATAGAAAATATCCTTGAAAAAACCAAGGATTGGTGTTGAGAATTGGTGGCTTATCTTCCAATGATTCGAATTCCAATATGAAAAACCCTTTAGCACAAGGGTAGATGTTGATTTCTGCCTCCATATATTCTTCCCAATTTTTGCTTATCCAAGAATGGAGGTCACACAATTTGGGCCAAACTTTCATAAATATGCATATAATAGCATGATCTTGTAAATAAACTTCTCTATTACATGCAGTAGAATCAAGACACATCTCTAAGATTGAATCCAAGAGTTTGATGAAAAGGGGGAGACTCTCGGAGGTGTGGTAATAGGAAAAAGAGGAAATCGAATGAGAAGCAGATGGCTTTGTATTGGCCTCCAAGCGCCTGCCAAATGGTTCAGAAGCCATCATAGACTTATAGTTAGGGCATGCATCATTCCCTAACGAACTACCTAAGCCATGGAACCAAAACCCTAAGTTCGGTGGTGCATCCATTCCTTGAGAGAAAACCTTTTCAAATGCTTCGACTTGGCCCGCTGATACAAGATCACCATCCTGCATTGCAGAGGGAGGGGTAAGCAAGAATGTTGATGCAGGAAGCCCAATGCCCTTCATAGGGTTTTCTGTGAAGGTTGAAAGAGCAGAGCAAGCCTTTTTTTTCCCTTATAAGTTATATAGAGAAATTGATTGCAAAATAGATTGACTTATGTATTTAAAAGTAATAAAATAGAATGTAGATAATTATATTAAATTATGATGGAAATATATGAAAAATAGTTGAAAATATTGTTGATATGAAAACAAAGGAACACACATATGTATGAAATGCAACAAGATAACATAGACTAACATACAATAGCAACATGGAATGCAAAAAGAGGGTATGGACCAACAAGTTGTATTATGCTAGAACCCATATAAAAGGCATTTGTGACTCACAATATAAAATTATGATATTTGCTAGGTGAATCATAAACCAGAAGGTACATGGGCTAGTGAGGATCATTTTTCACAAGGTGAGCCCCCTCAAAATAGGGTAGCAAAATGAGAAACACACTAGGTTTAGTGAGGATCATTTTTCACTAGGTGTGTACCCATAACCATACCAAGAGTTATACTCCTTGATAACCTTGATATGGTGCTACAAAATGACCAAAATGAATAAAGTGAACGAAAATAAAATGTCAAATGTCAATTTCAATGCACCACTAAGTCTAGCCCCTATGAACAAAGTGAAGAAAAATAGTGCCAATGTATGCCCCCACTTTAAAGAAATTTCTAAACATCATGTTGTGAGCAATTACTTTAAAGTAGAAAAATGATAAATGCCTTGTAACAAAAGATCACAAGAGCTTATTTGGAAATCCCTATGCTAATGATATGTTTCCAAATACAACTAAATCATTAGAAGGGATTGCCCCCAAATGTAATGTGACAAATAACATAGAAAGGAACACTAATGGATCCAAGGATTTGAGGTCAGTATACATCTTTACTATAGTGATATAATAGAGCTTATAACTGACATCATTCCCTAAATACTCATGGAACAATGAGTTCACAAAGGAGGAATGACACATAGAGAGAGAAGATAAAGAAACTTTGGGTCAACATGGAAGAGACCTAAATGTCCCAATGCTTTGCATCATCCCCAAAAGGAAAACACAAGATAAAAAGATAAAGTTTACAACATATAGAAGAATTAAGATACAAATAGAAGAATGTCATGAAAGGTATGTTTCCTTTATATCTGTGTGCCAATGGAGCAACAAGGGTCATCCAAATAAAACTCACAAACATAAAGGAACATTAAACATCACAACACAGAATATCACATCATGTGTAAGAAGACACAAAGAACACATGAAACAAACATAAAGGAGTACCACACGTGTGATCCAACCTAAAGCAGGTTGTCTACATCCCAATATTGTTCATCATATATGGAAGGTAGAAAAATAGGTAAAGGGACTACACCAAGTGTCATAATAGGGGCATCTCCAAGTGCAACACGTGGTGGGTCACTCTCATTAGGAAGATCATCATGGTTGCCCCCATCTAAATTCATTTGCTTTGAAAGTAAAACATTAAGATTATTATGCACCTCCTCATAAATTTTAGCAATTTCATCATCATCATCCAAATTAATCACAATGGGAAGTTTTATGACAATTGTATTTGAATTTTCTTGTTTCATTTCTTATTTTGGTTCCATTTCTTGTTTTGGTGAAATTTGTATTTCTTCTTGAGTTGTTTCCATAGGTGTTGTTTTATCATGCATTATTTTGTTCTTTTCTTGCAATTGGTGAGCAATAGCACGATGTCTATGCCTACACTCTTTAGCATTTTGGTTTTTTCTTGCATGATTTTTAATTTGTGATGTGGTAGGAGTAGGTTTCTCAACCATTGGTTTCTTTTCTTCCCTTAAGGGAGGAACTGAAGGAACTGCCAGAGGTTGGGAAACCACTATCTCTTTAGGTCTATACATTTATTTTATCTTTGGTGGCACAAAAGGAATAATTTTATTCTCTTGGTCTCTTATAGGATATGGGTGGAGGGATTGCAACATATTTACCTTAGTTACTTGGAAGGGTCTTGAATTGAGGCATAGGTTCATCCACAATGGGTGAGGAAGGATGAACAACCATGGACCTATCATTCTCAGGAATATTGCTAAGAGATAACTCTGCTATGTGCTTTATCTTGAACTTTTGATATGACTTGAAAAAGAAATCTTCACAAGGATTTATAGGTTCCATAGGTTGAGGCTAAAATAATTCAAATTAAAAATTTCAATGAGAAGATAGAGGATTAAACCCACTACGATGCATTGTAAATATCTCATTTTCAAAGGGTAACTTTATGAATTTATGAATAACTAATGGGACAATGTTCATGGAACATAGCCATGGGTAGCCTAGCTTCACACATAATTGGTATGATGATGGGATGATGGATAATGAGACATCTAATTGCTTTGTTCCATTTTTAAGAGGAAGAGTGATCAAACCTATCGTACAGGGCAAGCAAAACCATTATGAGTTTTTATCCATTCTTTCGATTGTTCATATGAATCTTGATAAAGATCTTGCACAAACAAGAACTCCTCAGTGATCACATTATCTACACATACGAGACTCTTGAAGTATTCCTTGTACAAGTTTTTCATTAATACAACCAACAATGTAGAGAGGATCATTAGGTGCATGTCTAAGTGCATCAATATTGGTGAAAATAATGTTGAATAACTCAATGGTTTGGCCCTTACAAGGTTGAACATCTATTAGAGCAACCATGTGATCTACTTCCTTTTCTTCATTATTATCATCTTTCATGTCATCACTCGTATCATCAATCTTATCAACATTCATCTCATCGTTCTTAACATCACAAGAGTGCACAAAGTTGGATGAATGGTTGGGCATTGGGTTGGTAAAAATTTACAAGTTTTGGTTAGGCAAGGAAATAGAATTATTCCCTTGGTCATTAACACCACCCGACTTGATGTGATTAGAATTGACGAGGTATTGAACTTGATGTTTAAGATGTATGCATCATTCTATATCATATTTGTTTGTGCGATGATATTGACAAAAGGCATTTGGATTGAAGTTTGGAGGTAAAGGTTTGGTTATGTCCACATGTTTAACAAGAGGTAATTAGATTAGGTTTTTACTTAAGAGTTATAACATGATTGAATGGAGAGTGTTAGGTAGCTGGGTAAATTTCCTATCTTTCGATCTAAATTTGTATGGAGTTGGACTTATGGCAGAAATTTGAGGTTCAATGTGGTTAGTTATTTGAGGTGTATGAAACTTGATAAAAATTTTGTTTTTATTTTTGAATGGTTGATAATTGTTTTGATGTCCGAGTTTGGATTTATCAACATGGATCGATGAAAATGCTTCCTCATATTTACTAATTGAATTATGATAATCACAAAGTACAATACATAAACATTTAAAGTATGGAAATTTCATTAATAGAACCCTATCCCTTATGTCAGTTTGCAACTTTTCAATAAAAAATATTTAGATATTCACAACAAGGAGAGATTAATTAATGATAATATCAACTGATAGTGGCTTATGAAATCTATAACCTTTTCACCTTTCCATTGTTTTCATCATATGAAATAAGTTATGTTGATCTTAGGACTAATGTTGACTTGAAAATGATTAAGAAAAACATCAAAAAGCTCATTAATTGAGTAGATTGAATTATTCGGCAATGAATAAAACCATTCCAAAGCCATGTATTTTAATGGCCTAGGAAAGAGTTTATCCAAGAGTTTATCCTAAAAAATGAAGTCACTACATAAGGTTGTGTATGTCAATATATGTTTGTTAGGATCCTGTTTGCCATTGTACTTGTAAAATTGGGGTATCTCTATATTTTGTGGCATTTGTGCTTTCAATATTTCAAGTGACAATGGGCTCCTTTTGACATATTGTGATGGTTGTCTATTTTGTCTTTGGTTCGAAGTTGAGATTTGTTGTTGGAGTGAGGTGACATTTTGCAAAATTTGGTTGATGATGAAATCATTGGTTGACATGTTTTGGGAATATGGTGGAATTATGTATGTGCTAGGTGGGCTACTATGTTGCAAATTTATTAGAGGGGATGAAAATTTATGTGCGACATTGGAAGATCCAAAACCATAAGGATTTCTAGTGGAAAGGCCTACTATTGGAGGTATATCAATGCTTTTTTGTATTGTTGAAGCAATAGTTGGATTTGTGTATGTAGGAATAGAGGCTATAGTTGTAGTGAGGGAAACTTGACATCCTCCTTGACTTTGAGTGTATCCTAAAGCTTGAGCACAACTAGCCATTGTAGGTACATTATCATCAACTATATAGGCTATGCTACGCACAACCTCTAATTCATGATCATCATTAATCATTTTCCTCAGGTTGTCAATTATAGGAACCATTGTACCATGTAAGTATTCAATACTCACAAAGTATTGATTTTTTTCTAAGTCCTTATCTATCTTTTATGGTTTTTCTTCATGAATATGGGAAACCATAGTCTCAACATCTATACACATGGGTGTTTGTAAGGTCATCATTGGCATGGTAGTGTCAAGAATATAGTACAAAATAGGTCAAGTACTGACAAAACTTGTCATGAAAGAGTTAGAAGACTCATGATCCACAACATATATAAAACAAACATGGGATGCCATAAGTCTATAACTACGTCTCACTGAAGTATTGGAAATAGGACACTAGGTCATGAAATTCATGCATCAAGTTTCAAAACACTAAGTGTACCCAAGATGAATGCTAAATTGTCAAACAAGGATAACATAGTACTTAGAATCAAAATTCAGACAATAGGAGCACACTGAGAACACAAAAACAATGTGATTCAAATTTTAGTAAAAAAATAGTAGGAAATAGACACCCAAGGCATCTATGTCATGGACAGGGTTTCTATAATTTTAAAGTTTGATTGTTTAGGGTGTTACGGTTCTTAGATCTATATTCAAACATGTTTGACAGTAAATTATTTTCTAGATTTTTCTAATTTTAGAATTGTGAACTTAACAATGAAAACATGCAACAATGTAGAAAGTAAATGACAATTTTAAAATGCAGTAATAGAATTCAGACAACATAATCCAATAAAGAACATAAAAATAGATCTTTGATTTAAATTTTAGTCAAAAAAAATAGGACATAGGTGCCTAGGGCATCTATGTCCTAGACAAGGTGACTAGAAATTCAAAGTTTGATTATGCAGCTTGTTACTATTTGAGTTTCTCAATTCTGTGCACAAATAGTTTTGACAGTGAATATTTTTTCCAGATTTTGTTGATTTTATGACTATGAAAATGGAAAATGCAAGTGTGCAAATGTATGAAATATGAATGACAATTTTTGAATGAAATTTTCAAATATAAGATGCAATGATTGACTATTTCCAAGATGAAAAGTCCTACAAAAGATGATTTGATGCAATTTTGAAACAAAATTATATAATTTTTCACTTTTTGACCTAAATGAAAGATGCAATTTTTTGAATGCAATAAACAATTTTAGATTTTAATGACCTTATGAATGCAATTTTTTTGAATGTAGATATGATCTAAGAGGATTGAAACAAGCCCAATTTTAACCTTTAATTCTATATGAATGCAATATTTTTGAATTTCTATATCTTTTTTTATGCAAAAATGAAACCCTAAATGAGAAATGCAAAACAATGATATGCAAAAACTAGATAGATAAGGCGAATGTTTAGAAGGTATGTAATGTTAATAGGTCAAGTTCACCAAAATGAAATGTATGGAAAAGGGGAACCTTTTGTTTTTTGGCCTTATGGTTTGACACCTTTCCTAAATTTCATTAAAAAGGGGGGTTACGTGAATAATTTAAAATGCAAGGATGAAATGAGGGTTTGATGGATTTGGACAAGGATTGAGATTGACTTGTAGCCTAAAAGGTGAGTCAACCAACCCTTAACCAAATCTAGAAATGTCCAAATGATGAAATGAAATGATCTAGCTATGCTAATAATGCAATTTGTTGTTCTAATGCAAATGCAGAAAGTACAAAAGTTCATAGAAAAATTCAGACAATAGAAATGAGCAGAGCAGGACACTATGCACATGTGGTTCAAATTTAGGGTAGAAAATGGAGGACACGGATGCTCAAGGTGTGAGTGTCCTTGAATGTTTTTTTGGATTTATTTTTGGGGTCCTCTGATGTTGGATTTGAGCTTCAAAATTTTTCCTTTGAATCTATCTGAACACTTCTAGATAATTTTGTAACTGAGTTTCTATGACTTGAGAAGTAGTATGACAATAAATGCAACAATGAATAGTTTTTCTTCAAGATCCTTTCAATATCCTTCAAATATGATATTTTCACATTCACAAAGAGGAGAAATGTTGGGCCATTTTAGGGGCTTGCCTCAGTCAAACCTCGTGTAAGTGTTTCCATTTCCACAATGGCAATGTCAGTGTCACAAAACAATGATTACATGAACATACATATACTCACATAAGATTTGTCATGATGTTAGAATCTTGAATTGTTGCAATGAAGCTCTAAAAAATGTTGTTGTTGACTTTCTCTTGATGAGAGTAATTTCTCTTGATGTTTGCTTCTTGCTATCTATCTCTCTTGTTAGTGTTCAAATTATGCAATAACTAGGTATTTATAGGCATTTATTCAATTTCCTAAAAATTAAATGATGATAGCTGACTTTAGACAATTGAATTGTAAATATTAAATTGCTGACACCAACATATTTTAACTTGGAGCCAAAATAGGGGGTCACTTATGCCTATGGCGTGAGTTTCCTTGCCCTATTTTTTGGGATTTTAGGTGTTACAAGCAAGGTTTTAGATAAAGATGAGCATGTTTATGAGTTCCAAATAGGGGTAGCCTTCCTTCTTAGGAAGTTGGATGGATTTTGTAGGAGCAAAAGTTCAGGTACTCTTCTTTCTCAAATCATCTTTTTCTTTATCAAAATGTGTATTTCTTTAGTCCACATATAGTTTTGCAAATTGTGGACTCCTCCAAAGTCCCCAACAAAATCTATGTATCCACATGGACCCATCTCTTATCAGTCGTGCATGATTATTATGATTATTTGGAGTTAGAATCAACTTGTCTATTTCATATTATGACTTAGGGAATGGATTTTCCTAGAAGAAAAAGGCCATCTATGAGCTTCCTTTTGAAATAAACAAGATACATGTAAAGAAGAGGCATGCTGAGTAGTTGCTTACCATGAAGCTTGAAGAGATAGGTTTGGACATGATCTATGACTGATGAAGTTATGACCTTGATGGTTGTATGGTGGATTTGAAGGTGTCACCACCCATTCTAGGAAGAGCACATGTCTCCAAAAAATGAGGAGTTGTCAATTTACATTGATTTGGATAGAGTCACTAAACTAGAGAGGCCCCCGTGGTTTTATTTTTATCAACCCAAGAAAATTTTTGGTCCATCAATTAGAATACCCAAGGTACTCCACCTCATGCTCAATAGTGAGGGTTGGGGAAATGAAAAGATTGCTGACTTTTGGAAGTATCACCAAGAAAATGATATTCTATATGTAGAGTATGATGAGGTCCCAATCAATGGGAAATTTGAATGCTTCAGGGACAAATCACATGCTAAGACATCTTCACCAGCTTGGTCAAGCCGTTCTCATAAGGAGGTTTCCACATAAAAGCAACTAGAAGAGAGACTTGAGGGTCCTCCATCGGTGCAATTCAAAACAAGTTACAATGTTGTGAGATACTGGAGCCCACACATCAAATTTCATCTGGGATCTTTGAATACCAGGAAAGGTCAAATTTTTTTGTTTCAACAAGAGAAGAGTCCTCAAGTACCTCTTCGCAGTCAACAAAAATGAGAAGGAAGAGGTATATTGACCACAATCAACAATTAGATGATGAGGAGAAACCAATAACAACCATAATGAAATCTCCAGTGGGCTTCCCACATAGGTACACTTCTCTAACCCCTTTCTCTCTTCTTTATCATTAGTCACCCCCTTTGTGACGAAAGTCCCTACCGCCTCTCAAACTCTAGTCACTACAATTTCTACCATTTCACAACCCCTAGTATCTCCTTCCATTTTCATGATTCTTTTTGTATCCATCCCCATGGAGATTGTTACACCTCTACCACCTCCCTTTGCCTCTCATGTGGTGCAGCACATTCCTCCCTTTTCCCTAGCTTTCCTAGGACCCATGTTGTCTATTCTAGAGGGAGTGAAAGCCATCATTTCCCAAGTCCCTATCCCCTTTGGCCTCCCTCTTGGTACCCCTATTGTAGGATAGTATATCCCATTTCTTACCAATTACTATTAGTAGATTGAGACTAGTTAGAAGGCCCAAGAGGACAAAGATCTAAAGAGGAAAGGAAACATGATAATTTGAAGCTTGCCACCCTAAGGATTGAATCTACATTTGATCTTGAGCATCAAACTTTGATGTTGGCTCAGAAGACACCCAATGTCTTTAAGGCCGAGGGGGAGATGCAACCAGATGATTATAAGACCCAAGTAGTGGGCCTAAATTTGAAGGATTTTCACCCCTAGGTTAAGATTGAACTCATGAAGGATATGCCAAAGGTTGTCTCCACCAACTTTCTCAAAATCAACAAGAAAATGAATAAGAAAGACCAAGAGTTCGCTTGAGTGAAAGCAACCATAGAGGATTTGACTGCCAACATCAAATCTAAGGAAAATGAAATTTTAGGGCTACACAAGGAT
The DNA here is from genome assembly GCA_007258455.2 of Sequoia sempervirens. Lineage (NCBI taxonomy): Eukaryota > Viridiplantae > Streptophyta > Pinopsida > Cupressales > Cupressaceae > Sequoia > Sequoia sempervirens. Next base: position 74,463 of record VDFB02117431.1, read on the forward strand.
CTACAAGTGACATCCTCCAAGGACTAAAATATTTAAACTCCAAGAGTTGGCGAAAGATCGTGCCCAATTTTAAGAGTAATTAGATAGGGTAAAAGCTATGGTCAACAATGCCACAAAGTAGTTGACTAAAGTACAGTCTGAAAAGGCTAAGCTCCAAGAGGTGCTTAAGGAGACTTGGGCTCGCATTCAAAGAGTGGAGGAAGAAAATAATTTATCCAAGTCTAATTTTTAATCCTGGAATTAGAAAAATAATTGAAAGAACATGATACAAAACTTGTTGATGATTTGAATAAACATAAGCAAATACAATAGGAAATTCAAGACAAAGATTAGTAACACCAACAATTCAAGGATGAATTATGCCATAGCTCACAAGAAAGCAATATTATTCCCATGATTTAACAATTGTATACATCATGATGGGAAAGAATCAAGGTCACAACTGCTTCTTTGAATCCTATGCTCAGCTTCATTGCAGATTCCCAAAAGCTAACATAAAAATTAGGGCCATGGTAGACCTCATGTCCTCATCCGTCACCCTGAAGGTCATAGATGCTCAACTATTGGTCCAAAAAATATGCGAGGTGACTGATGATGCCTTGATTGCTACAAGAGTGAGTAACTGAAGATTGCTATCCAAAAAACCCAACTAAATCCTCAACTACAATAAAACCACCTCTAAATGTAAAACATTCTTGGAGGCTATGGAGAAGAAAAATATAGGCATGAGGGAGAAAATCAAGAAGCTAGTCTAGCTAGGTTTTCCCTCCCCTTTTCTCCTGGATGCTAGTTTCATGAACAAGGAACAAATAAAATAAATATTGGAAGAAAAGCAACAAGATCATGCCACTTTTCAATCCCTTGGTCAATCCTAAAATATTACATGAGTAGAAGGAGTGTTGTAGCCACTGGCTCAATTGGAATACCATGTGCAATTTGTTGCACATTCCATGAAAAACTTCTCTTTTAAAGAGATGGTTGCTTTGGATAAAGTTTCCAAAGCACTGAAAAGGAAAGTGCAACCAGTGCAACCATCTGACGAGGAGTGGGCTTTAATGAAATCCACTCTCCAAAAGCACTAAGAGCAGTGAATTCCTCCTTTTTAAATTTTTTTTGGAGTTTGTATGCATGGAACCTAAAATTCAGGGATCTCACATCCACAAGAAGAGTTCCCCATGAGTCACAAAAAGTTGTAGACTTTGTCTACCACACCCCTATTTCTCCAAAGGTGTCTTCCTTTCCAAGTCAATATTGGAAATAATGCATTCTTTCTATTATTGATATGGTTTTGTGCTCAAGGTTTCAAACTTTTATGTGAGGTAAGGCCATGTGTTAGGCCCACACAACCACAGTCAATTCCAAGAGCTATTACTCAAGGTGTGGTGTGTCGAGATGCCACATGGAAATTTCATGTGCCAAATTAAAGGAATGAGTATTTTTTTTTCCCATCAAGCATTCACCCTCTGGCATGATACATGTCAAGGCAGTGCAACATGAAGGAGATTTTGAGAATCACAAGCAATATCTGATGCACACTTGGTTGCAAATCTTGGCAGGTCCACTACGAACAAAGGGTGGAATTCCAGTAAGTGGCATACCCATGTGCATTCTATAAATGAATGCTCTTCACCGACACTTAATTATCAAGGATCACATGTGATTTCTAATCAGATCGTGGAGGAGCAGGTGGCATCATCACCATTATTGGAGGTTTCTCATGATTTCCTAGTATGGCCATTTCAATAGTCTAGATGGAGTCGAGGCCGACAAGCGCGAGTGGGGAATATTTTTGGTTGTGGCGGTTCCCATCTTGTTGGGGATGGATTTTCATATTTAAGTCCTATGTGGCATTACAGGGGGGATGTTTCTCTAGTTATTCAACCACTTAATACAAAACTTAGGAGAAATTTATTATTTTTTGTAACACTTAGTATGTTATTTTTCTTAAAGAATGGGGACTGAATACATAAGAATTATGCCATGTTCACCTTTGCTACATGCATTTAGCTTTGCTTATTTATTTGAATTCATGCTTTGTGTCTATCAAAGTGTTCATAGTTGTAATTCATTCTCTTTCAGCTTATAGAATTTTAGTTGCCTTAATGTATGTAGGATTTCAAACCATACATTTCATGTAGAAATTATTTTAGTTGAGATTTTATTATGCCATATTAGGTTTGAAATATTGTAAAAGCTTGGCACATCACCTTAGAATGATTTATTTTATGCATTTACTTTTCAATCCTTATCCCTTTTCCTCCACCTATTAATATAATGAAGAGTTGGCTTCTAAAATCTTGGAGGTTGTTCTATAAAGTGCATCTTAGTCCCCCATTTGTAGAACTTCCCATAAATTGTATCACCTAAGTGTCATCTTTAGAGATCAATAGTTAAATATTACATTTAAATTTATTGAGTATTTGAAATGGGGATGGCGTTGGTAGGGAATGTAGTAGAGCACAAATGCAACATAAGAAAACCTACCATGAACCACTACAAAAGGATTATGGAGCTCCTAGCCAATAAGTTACTTTTAGGAAGAGATATATGTAAGGGGGTAAGTGTACAAATATGGGGGTCCAAAAAGTGGCCACTTCACTTTTTGGTCCCAAAATAGTGAAAATGTGAGTGTGTTATAACAAAAATCAGTCACATTATGGGTTGGTAGTGATTGATCCTAGGCTTGATCATTACCAAGCCAAAATGAGAGTGTTTTATAACACGAGTGTGTTATAACACCAGGGTGATCCCACAAAGATGGTTTACAATTTTTGGGAGATTCTGATTTTTGCTGAAATCACATATATTTAGAAAATATATAATGATTTAAGCCTTAAAAAGTTCCATTTAAATCATTCCAATTGAAGAGGGTTTGATCAAACTACCTTATATCAAACCCCCTTGGATAGAACCCTGCTAGTTTTAAACCATACCTATAACAGAGTCTCCTTTACACCTATCAAAATGCTGATAAAAACCACTTTTGATTTACCTTTTGGGGGATCAAATGAATTCATTTGAAATTTATTTTTTATAAGTATGTAGTCTTTATTATAAGCTTCCTAGAAAGTATAATTTTAAATAAATTTAATTTAATTATTATATTTATTTTTTATTTCTTGTGAATGTAGGTTTTTCACAGAAAATCAAGCTCTTTGTTCTGCACATGTGGAAAAATAGAAGATTATTAATTTTTTTTTTTAAATATGAGTGCACCGGATATTGAAGTCCTTGATCCAACAAAAAAGAATTTCGACACATACAAAAAAAATTCAGGTTCTACCCGCCTATGCCTTAATAGTAATTGGTTTGACTTGAAACTTGATTAAGGAAAAAATATTCATTAAAACACTATGAAACCAATTGGAAGCACTAGATATCATAGTTACAAGATCTAAATTTGAAAAAAAAAATAGAATTTTATCCTTCATGGAAAAAAAGTTGTGTTATATGCTGAGCGTCACTCCCTAAAAATGGTGTTTACTAAAAAAAACTAGTTTTTGAAGGAGATGGAAAAAGAAGTGCAATATAATCCCAAAATTTTTGAAAAAAATATATTTAGAATCTATAGACAAAATTTCACATATCACTAGTTTGCATCATCTTCAAATTCCTCACGATTTAGCCGCTATAGGTGCTCGAAATTGAAGATTTATTTAGAAAAAATCAGTTCAGTGTCTAGTTTGGCCAAAAATTGTAAACCAGTATTATGGGATCACCTCACGAGTGCGTTATAATGCGAGTGTTATGGTTTAAATTTCAAAAAATGTGAGTGCATTATAATGTGCTTGTATTATTTGAATGCATTGACAAAACACTAGTATGTTATAACGTGCTCGTGTTATGGTTTGTATCAAAAAAAATTCCTTCCTTTTTTTCTTTCTTGTCCTTATGTTTCAAGGAAACTATATAGATGAAATAAGAATTTGAGTATAAGTTGAAATTTACATATGGAAATTTAATTTCTTATACTTAAATGTTTATTTCATGTATATAGTTTCCCTGAAACATAAGGACAAGAAAGAGGAAAAAAAAGAAGGAAAATTATAAAGTATAAGTTGGCATTTACATATACACATTTACTTTCTTATACTTTAAGTTATATTTCAGGTATATAGCTTC
>VDFB02117432.1:0-39227 GCA_007258455.2 Sequoia sempervirens
TTGCTCATACTTTCTTTGAATGGATGATTTTTGTTCAATGCATAAAGTTAGCATGAGCTTACTCTATGGATTATTAACTTCTGTCTGGATAAATATTGTTCGATTGGAAGGTAGTTATTCATGATATGAAAACCATAAGCACATTTCCTTGAAGATTGTAATGGATTTGCGTAGTTGGCGCAATTCCTACGTGGTGAAACAAAGTTTCGTTTCATTTCACCAAGTCAATACCGTCTCTTCAATTCTTAGGAAGTAGATTAGAACTTCTAACCCCTTGTCTCCTTTTTCAGTTTGTTTGATCTACAACCCAAATAAAAGAGCTTCATTGTCTAGACCTTCATTGTGAATTGAAAAAATCCAGCTTAAGTCCCCTTGTGATTACTAGCAAATCACAATGCCCATTGAGCTTACCAAACGTCAAGACCTGACATAAGAAACCTTGGAATCGCCATATGATCTTCTCACAATCTTAGCATACAAGGTGGTTTTTCAAGAGAGGATAGGGTGTCTCTGGGCATTTTTATTCTGATGTACGAGTGTGTCATAAAACACGCATCAACAAGTTAAAGATAAGGATTTGACAATGCTTGCCCTCAATGGTTTGCCATTGTCTTGGGAGTCCTATATTCAAGGAATTAGTGCAAGGTCCAAACTCCCGAAGTCCGATCATTTGAGGGCTGATTGCATTCATTATGCATCAAGATTGATGGTTAGAGGTGTTGGCCAAAATTCTACTAATGAAGAGATTCATGTTCTTGCCGCCCAACCTTCGAAGAAGAAAGGAAGAAGTGGAAAGAAGGGATTCTTCAAGAGGAATCGAGACAAAGGAAATGATGGTGCTCCCCCTTCCAAGAAGAAGCGATACTTGTCCAAGATTCAATGCTTTAGGTGTGATAAGTTTGGTCACTTTTCCAAACATTGTTCAAATAGACCTAAGCATCAAGCCTCTGTTGCAAATGTAGATGATTTTTCTCCATAGAAGAATGAATATTTGTTTTGCTCAGCATTGTCAAGCAATGTACCCACTGACACCAACACTTGGCTGATCGACAGTGGTTTTCTCAAAAAGAGGGAGTTGATTATGAAGAAACATTTGCTCCTGTTGCTTGTTACACTTCTATCAGAACTATCATTTCCCTTGCTACATCAAGAGGATGGAAGATTCATCAAATGGACGTGAAGACAACTTTTCTCAATGGCGTGATTGAGGAAGAAGTTTACGTCGAGCAACATGATGGTTTTGAGGTTCATGGGAAGGAGTCACATGTGTGTAAGCTGAAGAAGGCCTTGTATGGTCTTAAGCAGGCTCCTCGTGCATGGTACGAAAGGATTGATCGGTACCTGTCTAGTTTGGGCTTCTTGAAGAATGATGCTGATTCAAATCTCTACTTCAAGGTAATCAATGGTGATGCATTAATATTGGTACTAATTCATGCTTCTAGGCTGCATATACATATATTATTTTTACATGTTTTCCCATTGTTCAGCCCCTACACCGCAAGTAAATGGTTGCATAGTGTGTGGAATGAGGGGGCAGCAGGCCTGTAATTGAAATCTTTTCATCTATCAGCATCTAGTTGTTACTTATGCAATGTGAAGTAATGCTTTGAGTTTGAAAGATGTGCAATGCAATGTAATCAATAATATGAATAAATTTTTAATTATTAGTTATGTAATGTGAAACAATTGCATAGCGCTTAGGTCTGACTTCTTAAAAACTATATTGTAATTGAAATTTTTCATCTATCAACATCTAGTTACATTACTTATGCAATGTGATAATTCTTTGAGTTTGAAAGGAATGTGCAATGCAATGTAATCATCAATATGAATAAACTACATAATATAACCATTCTTTTTATGCTATTGTACATCAAGATATTTAACCATTGCTTTCGGTTGATTAAATTTTCCAAAGTTTTAATTATGCTGTGAGAGCAATTAAATTTCGATTGTCAACTTCTATATATCAAATTATTCAATTATCAAGTGTACATGTCCATATACAAAAATGGCATCAACGCCAACTCAAACAAAATTTTACAATATGTGGCAGATGCCATCTCGGTATCTATTCAATATTTACATGCCAAAATGTCTATCTCATCCTAAACTACTGGTGGATCATCAAAATGGAGCCTCTTTGAAGCACTTGTTGCCTCTGAAGGTAGTTGCACAAGAAAAAGTCAAACCACAATTGAGATTAGCGGATTATACTATATAATTTAAAATCAAATAATTAACATCAAAATCAATATACATTAAATTATAATTGAACTCTAAAATTGTAATCTTGATTACCTGAAATATTTGTCTCTTCAAAGGGTCAGGAGTCCTAGAATATGCCCCTCTCAAAGAACTAACCAAACCATATTTTGTAATTTCAATCTATATAGGTGAACAAAAACATAAAAGTGATCCAAGTTAGTATACAATTGTCAGTAATAGGAACATATAAATACCAAACACAAAATAAAATGAACACATACTTCTTCAGGTTGATCTTTTTCTTTATCTCCTTTAGGTGTTTTGACACCTCCTCCTTGAGGTGCTTCAACACCTACTCCTTCAAGTGTTCCAATACGTACTACTTCGGGCGTTGTGGCACTTGTCAACAAGGACGTATAGCTCATAATTCCCTACACATAAAAATTACAAGTACATATGAAACTACCAATCTATGTCGATGTATGTATAATCAATATAAGATCTTAAAATTCTTAATTCAATCAAATTTGAGTTCAATTACCTTCCCCTTATCCAACATTTCACTTCCATAATCTAGACAACGCTGCACCTCGCTCGCACTAGGTATTTCCTACAAGAGGAAAATAAGATAAACATATAAGTTATTATATAATTTCATTAATGACAATTCAAATGACAAAGTATATAATAATAAATAAATGTAAATAGTGAGTGCAAAAATATATATATTATTAATGGAGTAATGAGGCCAAATGAAATGGCCCTCATGGTGCTATCCGTCACATTTGTCATCTCCTCCTCGGACATCAACTGTTAAATAGACCATGTAAATAAATATTAGTACATTATACTATCTCTTATTAATATTCATTTAAAAACAAATGCAAGTTATGAATTCACAACTTAAATTTTACCTATGTCACTATTCCAATGTCCCCCTCTCTAGCAGGAGAGGACTCTGTACGGTGTGCTCCACTCCCCTACGTCTAATCTATAATGTCCACATCATGGAAGTCATAATCGAAAGTGTCCAAGGGATGCTCGGCAGGCTGTACAAGATGACCCAAGCATATCTGGCGGCACATGGAGCAAGTATGTGGTACACAAATATGTGGACTTGACGAGATGATGCAGCAGCACTCGAGCCATCACCAACATCACCAAAATGTGGCTGAGCTACTATAGAAGCATGCAAAACCAAAAGACCACTCAAAGAGTGAATAGCGTGGATAGTCTGTGTGGCGCATCCTGCATAATATCTGGATGGTATACTGAAGGTGGTGGAGGAAGGGGAGGAGGGGGAAACATATGGGTGGGGTATTACTCTAACTGCCCCTGGTCTATCCTGGGGCATACCTCCACCAACGTCCTGGAAGAGTTTAATGTCAAAGTAATTGACATGATGCCCTAACACAAACTCAACATATAATTTTTTTATAAAGTAAAATGGTATATCACAATTGTTGTTCAGTGGTTTCAAAAAAACCATACACCAATGATCCCAAAAATTTTCTACAATGTCTCTATGAGTGCACCATTTTATAGAAATTTTTGGTTTATTAATATTAACCAGCAAACCAGTGCGGGGGTTAACAATTAAAGAGGCTATTTGGGCTTTGGTTATTCCGAGATCTTTCACATCATCATAGGACAATCCACATGCATAATATTCTCTCATGTCTTCTCGCCATGAATGAAAGGAATTATGTTGCGAGGAGAGGGTTTCTATGTTTTTAATTATTTCTTTCATTGTGTTTGACATCTCAAATAATCGAGGGACTCTCGTATAAACTTCATAAATGCCCCTTAATTGTTGCAATTTCTCACAAATTAATTCTTCAATTGATGGCTATGGAGGTGGTGGAGCGTTTGGAATTTGTGCATTTTCATTATTAGTAGCCATAATGCCTGATTAAAGTTTTAAAAAAAAATCTAATTAAAATTAGACAATATAAATGAAAATATTATAAAAATACCCTAGTTTTTAAAAAAAATCCAACAAAAACCCTAGTTTTTAACAAAAATCTATAAAATTCTCTAATTTTTAATCCAAATACATTAAAAGCACTATTTTTAAATCAAAATCCATTACAAACATTCAATTTTCATCAAAATCCATACTAAACTAAAAAATTTCATAAAAAATCTATCAAAAACCCTATTTTGAAAAAAATCTATAAAAAATAAACTAAAATTACACAAATCTAATTGAAAATTTGATTAGAGCAAAGAAAAACCAAGAATCTAACCTTTTGAAGATGGATTTGCGCGAAATCGAATATCTGATTTGTGGAATGAAGTTTTCACTATGCGCTCGCGGTTAAACAAATGTGAAATGAGTTTTAATCAAGTTGAAATGAAATATATATGTGTGTCGCAAATCAGATATCTGATTTGGATTGGATATCCGATTTGGAAATCTAGGTTTGGGCTTTGCTTCGGTAGTGTGTACTGACACCCAAGCCACATAAAGTCAACTCGGCATTTTCGCATTTTTGAGTCGATGAAACACGTAATTTTTAGTCCATTGCCACTTTTTGGCATACCATGATCCTGGGCATACCCGATACATTTAGGGCACCCTTTCTTATGGAATTCACTACACATCAAGGGATCCTCACATTGTTGGCTACACTGACTCAGATTGGGCTGGTGATGTCAATGATCGGAAGTCTACTTCTGGCTTTGTTTTCTGTCTTGGCTCTAGTCCTATCACATGGTCTTTCAAGAAGCAAACTTCTCATGTATTATCATCTACAGAGGCTGAGTACCGAGCTGTTGTGCTCGCTAGTTAGGAGATTTTATGGCTTCAACAGTTGATGACTGAGTTTGGTTTTCCTCCTAATAGTCCCACTATTCTTTGGTGTGACAATTAGAGTGCTATACACATTTCTCGCAACCCGGTGGAGCATCAGTAGACGAAGCACATTGAGCTTCATATGCATTTCATCAGACAGTTGATTCAGGATGGTTCTCTCATCTTGGAGTATATTCCCACTGCTGAGCAGGTTGCAGACATCTTCACTAAGCCTTTTGCTTCTCTGCGATGTCTTCAGTTGCGCTCTATGCTTGGGGTGAAGGAAGTTGTCCTTGGGGGGTCTTCATGAGGCCTTCCTTCCTTCATGTTTCTTTTAGCATGTTCTTCTATCTCTTTTTGGAGAGGAGTTTTTTCCCATTGGGTTTTCTCCTTTTTTCTCCATTTCATAGAGATTTCCTTGTACTTGGGTACCTAATATGGCCTTGTTGCTGGGACCCATTGTTCTTTGCTTTCAGTAGCTTCTTCTAGGTTTTAGCTTCTCCCTAAGTCTAGCTTAAGGGGGGGTGTTAGAGTAATTGGTTATTTACTTGATTAATTAAATAATATTTGTTTAATTAATTAAGTTACCTTTTATCTCTTCTACACTTAAGCTAACTTTAGGTGCATAATAATTAATTATTTTATTAATTATTAATATGCAAGCCTAGGGTTTTCCTTTTTAGGTTTTTTACCTATATAAGGTTGTAATCTTTTCTTTTGTAAATCAATTCCTTGGGACCCACATAGGGTGGGTGGGCTACGCCCCCTCCCTCATTTCAATTTTTTTAACTCTCAAAAAAAAATTTAAGAGGTTTTTTTCTCATAAAAAAACTCTTTGTAATTTTTTTTTATTGTTTTTTATTAAATAAACATTTTTTTGTAATAAGCCTAGTTGTGCAAATCCATCGACGGCCATTTGGCTGTCAAATTTAGGCCCGAATTTTTGCTGCGATGGTTGTACGACCGTCAAATTTAATCCAGCACTATTTTTTTCCCCCTTTGGAGCTATTTTTTTCCAGAGGCCATAACTTGGGCATACAATATCATTTTTTGGCAAACGAGATATCGTCAAAAAGCTGCTTCTGTCAACTTTGCAGTGGTGTGGGTCTCATCACTTCATTTTTCTGTTGGTACATTCTACAGCCAGTTGAAGTCAAAGGAGCTATTTTCAGTCTTGAGCTCATAACTTTTGACCAATTTCTCTATTTTTCGTGCTCTTAGTGGCGTTGGAACCGTCTTTTAGAGCTCTTCAGTTCCATCTATGAAATTTTTCAATATTGTTCTTCAAGTATATTTTATTCATATTTTCGTGTTTTCACACTCTGGTGGATTACCTAGTCATATTAGCTCTTGGGAACTTCTTGTTTGCATGGGATGCTTCATTTTTGGCTATTCTTCATGTATTTCTAGTTCTTTTTCCTTTTTGGGAATTTTGAGCATCATTTGTAATCAGTCTTATATGTAAACGCACTGAGATAAAGTGCCACACTATTGTACATATATTTTGGGGATTTTGCACATAAGGTTGTGCCATATTTTGTACTCGCACTATATTATAAAGTGCCATGAGGGGGTTGTGTAGTGCCTTTGTTTTTTCCATCACACCTTTGTCCAGTGAGTGTCCCTCCACGATGATAGTGGATCCTTATGATTCCAGCCTCATGTATGTGTGCTTTGTTTTGCACACCACTTTTTCAGTTGCAAGTGCTTTCTTGTGCACTTTCAGATGTTGTTTCTTCTCCTTCATGCACTACAGGGTGTTACACATCATTTCAGTGGATCTGTCAGGCTCTCTTAGTCAGCATTATGGGGGGGTATTATATTGTTCGTGCTAATGCTTCCTTGGTTTCGCCTTGGAAGGAATCTTCCATTCTCAGTTGATCAGTGTTTTTTAGACTATTGGTACTTGTTCCATCTGTATCTTTGTTCCAGGTGTTTGCCTTTGTTTGCCATCTGATTCGAGTAGTGTCGTTTGGGGCACTCATGCAGATTGTTGTCTTCTTGATCCTGATCATTCTATCTTCAGAGGAGGTTCTTCAGCACCATAGCAGTCATGTCTTAACAGTTGTTTGCAGCTTCTTTCTACTTCAGTGATGTTCTTCATGTCTTTCATCTCTTTTTGGAGTAGAGTTTTTCCCATGAGGTTTTCTCTATTTCTCCACTTTATAGAGATTTGGTTGTACTTGGGTACCTGATCTAGCCTTGTTGTCGAGACCCATTGTTTTTGCTTTCAGTAGCTGCTTCTAGGTTTTAGCTTCTCCCTAAGTCTAGCTTAAGGGGGGGTGTTAGAGTAATTGGTTATTTACTTGATTAATTAAACAATATTCATTTAATTAATTAAAGTTCCCTTTTATCTCTTTTACACTTAAGCTAACTTTAGGTGCATAATAATTAATTATTTTATTAATTATTAATGTGCAAGCCTAGGGTTTTCCATTTTAATTTTTTGACCTATATGTGGTTGAAACTTTTATTTTGTAATTAATTCTTTTACACATTGGAAAATATAGAGCTCCACATCTTTGAGCATTTTACTGTTTTATGTGTTGCTTCTTTTTGCTTCTCCCTGTAATAGGTATTCTTAGCTTGCAGAGATCATTGGGCTCCTATGAAGTTGTATTTTTTCAACTTCTACAAACACTGTTACAAGGAGATGCAAAAGAGAAACAACACAGCAAAAAATAGCGCAAAAAGATGGAGCTCAATATTGCCAATGTAAAAGAATTAATTACAAAAGAAAAGTTTCAACCACATATAGGTCAAAAACTTAAAATGGAAAACCCTAGGCTTGCACATTAATAATTAATAAAATAATTAATTATTATGCATCTAAAGTTAGCTTAAGTGTAAAAGAGATAAAAGGGAACTTTAATTAATTAAACAAATATTGTTTAATTAATCAAGTAAATAACTAATTACTCTAACATATGTAACTAATTATTGAACTTATATTGTCAAGGGTTTAATCATTTGCATCTAAATTCACTCCCACCATGGTTAGTGTCAAATTCCCTTTAAGGACCTTAATTCTTTCCTTTTCATTTAATGAAGTCTCCATTGGCATTACCCATTGTGAGATGTCCATTTTGTAGAGTATTGACATCCTCTTAGTCTAAGAGGATTCTTACAGCTTGACTAATGCATGGTTTTTGTGATTGTGTTGATTGAAGGCAAATATGTTTCAACCCTAATCATTATATCCACCTGCTTCATATACATTTCCTTCAAGTAAGATTTTAGTTAGGGATATATCAACCGCTCAATTATTTAGGTCCATTAAATAATGATCATATCTATTGTCAAAAGAAAAATATTATTTATTTAAATTTTCACAGGCGAACATTTTGATTTTGGTTGTCGTACAAAGAAAAAGAAATAACATAATAAAATCCAATCAAATCTAAAAAATAAACATTTCACATGGTCTTCTAAATTCTAACTATCTTCTATACTCTTTTGTTTCCATATATATAGACCATGAAAAATATTGCATTAAACATCACAAAAATAAAACTTGTGAAATTACTTTAATATATGTTAAAGAAAGCATAAAAGTGCACAAAGACAAAAACCATGGGTTGAGAGAATTAATTCATAATACTATTTTTTTTTTTGATCCGTAAGCTATGGGACGAGGGGCCCATTCCCTTTATTGATATAAAAGAAAAGTTACAAAGATCTGCCACGCAGATAAGAAGTAACAGAGGAGTAGAAGAAAGAAGAAAAATCTAAAGAAGCCTACAGAAAACTGAAACAAGAAAACAGCCACCAGAAAAACATCACCAATGATACAAACGAAGGGAAAAACTAATCAGCCCAAAGCCAGGAGCCAAAAACCAAAAACCTAATCCCTTCTTTTGGAGTGAAGGAGAGCCTCCAAAGTTCTTTGAGAACCCGCCTCCACCGCTTCCAAACCTTCAATGCGGAGCTTTTTTGCGACAGATTTTCTACCAACCTTGCGCTTGGAGCCACAATCAGGTTTTGATTTACCGCAGAGGGATTGATAGATCCCAAGTTTCCGGGGGGGATCCAGAGTGAAGTCGTCATAATAATCCCGAATGGGATCCTCCAGATCATCCATGAAGGAAAAAGTGCCCTCTGAATTAGAGCCATCATCTTCTTCCACCTCAGAGGATTCAGAGGAGTATTCAACAATAGGAGCAGAAGGAAGGGCCGAGGGAACCTCAGGGTGATCTGGATTCATCACTGAAGTAGGAACATTCGGAGGAGGAGGGGAAGCCACAGGCTGATTCGGGTTCAGCCTTGGAACCTGACAGGGTTCAAAGAACATTCCATGATTCTGCCAAATAAAATCAGTGTCCGGAGAGCCCTCCTTCTGAACCCACTTTTTCAAACAGACATTCCTCGCCCCAGCCAAGTGATGAAGAGGGCAAGCATCGATTCTATGACCCAGCTTGTTGCAACGGAAGCACCGAAAAGGCAAACCCTCATAATTTAAAAATTGAGTCCACACACCGTGAGAAGAGTGAATCTGTATGGAGTGAGAAAGGGTTTTAGAAATATCAACCAAAGCACAAGCTCTGTAGAATCTTTGATCAAAGGCCACAGAGGCAGGGTCGAGCTTGACAAAGGATCCCACTTGGTTGATCAGAGAGCTAAGCAAATCCACATTACGTAAAACCAAGGGAAGATTATACAGGCGAATCCAAATAGGAATGCAAGTGATCTTGGCAGTGGCTGGATTGAAAAAGGGAGACCATGGGGAGATAAAAAGGCCATAATGCCCAAAAAACCATGGCCCGTTCTGCAAGACAAAATTACAATCCTTCACCGAACAGAAGGTGATCAGAAAGAAACCAAAATCAAGAGATTCAACAGCAGGGGTGGGAAAGTTACTCCAAGTACAATTAATCCAATCGAGAATGGAGGCCACCGGAGGGCGCTTGTGCAAACATCTGACTACCACTGAACGAACACCAAAATCCTCAGCAACTGCTTCGATACAACCATCAGAAATATTGAAGTCCACAGGTTCCTCAAAAAAGACCACGTCAGAATCCCCAAAAGAAAAACGATTGCTTCCGGGTTGAGAGTCCAAATTCTGAAGAGGGGGCGAATCTGAAGAAACCTCAGGACGGGTCGAGCAAGGGTTAATGGACAAGGAGTGAACCTGAAAAAAATATGAACATGTGTGATATGGATTCGATTTGTTTTTGCAGCTAGCGACATCAATGGGAGGGGTCGCACCAGAAAAAGCCTCTCCTGACTTTGCGACCATAGTGTCGAAGCCTTTAGAAGGAAGAGGGCGAGCAGAGGGCAAAGAGGGAGGATCCAGCGCTGCCCCAGAGCAAAGGGCATACCGTTTTTGTCCCTCTCCAGACACAACTGGGCGTCCTCCCCGTTTCGAGCCAGGAGGGCGCTGAGTCTTGCCATTCTCGGTTGTCTGCGCAGCACCATTATGCAGACAGCCTTCGCCCTTCGCCTTCCTCTGCGCATCATCTTCGCCAGCCGCCCCGGGAGATCCTGCGCACATCTTCTAGGGTTTTTTAAGTAATTCATAATACTATTGCTTCCTTCTAAAGAGGAGATAAAGTTAAGGCTTGAGACTCACAAGTATTTATAAAATGTCCTAACTTCATTATTCTCTTAATAGATCATTTTCAAAAATTATTGTAGAACTCAAATCACAACAATAGGACTTTGATTTCAGTATAAAATTAAGAAAAGAAAAATTCCCCTTTTATTGACATGTCAAAACCTCATTTGGAGCCTTGTCACTAAAGAAAAATTAATTATTGTTCTTTGGTAATTTGGTAATGAAGTAGTTGTCAAAAAGGATTTTAAGGATTTTTCTAGTGGTAATTGACTTCACTCTTTGAAAAGGAAAGTTGAGTCCAAATCCTTCATTCAAAAAACATATTTTTTTAAAAATGAAGCCATAAATGACTTTGCAATGGTTTGAAGGAATTATTTTTTCTTTTGGATGATTTAACATTATTGCCTATTAGATTTTTAATATTTTTTTTTTCCTTCTTCTCATTTATTCAAAAAATAAAATTATTTTTTAGATAATTTTATCACATATTTATTGTGAATATTGCAAAAAATATTGCTTGAATCCAAATTCATGGGGTCAAATTTTCCTTTCCATTTTGAAATAAAAACCACCATAGGATTTGATTGATGTACAAATCAAAATCACCAACTTCCATATTTACCAACTTAAAATAACTTATATGTTGAAACTATATATTAACAAAGTATTAAAAATGATATTCAAGTATTTTATAAGGAAAAGAGCTTGTGAATACATATGTTTTATCACAAGTAGAGTATTAGGAAATCGTTTGTACCGATCTTGCAGATAAATCCCATGAAAATTGCTAGCTACCTCTCATAAGAATATATACTTGAAATAAATAGTTAGTAGAATATACATCAATATATATGCTCTTCATCTACAACTAACTACTTTGGATAGAATGTCTCAATAAAAGGTTAGATGTGAATATAAAATTTCATCAACAAATCTAAAATTTAACAATAGTCTCACCAAGTTTGGCATCTGAAAGTGCCAAACAAGAAGTCGTTTGAATTTGCTAAGTTTGTTGCACTATCCTCCTCCAAGACTGACACTTGACTAGGCCATGTGTCATATGAGTGCAAGCTCAAGAAAATTTTTAACTTGAAGATTGTGGAACGTAGCTTGCGCAAAGGTGCACTATTGGCTATTTTAATACTCGTGGGTCCATAAGAATGGATATGATAGCTTACAATAGAAACCTATTATCCACTAGTGCCACGTGTCACTTGGGCACAACCTTAAGAAGATACATGACCAAGGAAAGTTAAATAATGTGCCATTGGTTGTTGCCACCCTTAGATGGTCCATGGGAATTGGTGACTGCTATCACACCCGCTTGTGACCTCTACCTTAGAAACGCATCTGCAAATGCTAGGAAGCCCTCTAATTTTAGGGAATACTATTTTCCATTTTCTCAGCCAAAGGTGGCAGCTTCCCTTCATACCACGTTTTCATTTAAACCTTGATTTGATGAGTATTAATGACTAATTACCATAGCATAGAGATGTCTTTCAAAAATCAAGAAATCTAGCCTCACTCACTAATATTAAGTGCTTGTTCCAGCATCCACTTTTGTGGTTTTTACTCCAAGACTAAGGCAGAGCACGTGTGAGACCTGAAATCCATCATTATTAACAAGATACATGTACATTCAATTTATAGCAGTATGTATAGGTACACTCTTTGGGGTGCCTGCTCAAGAAAGTGTATTATTAGTAATCAGTGTGTTCTAATTCACAAAGAAATCCAAAATTCATTAGCAAGCATACCTGATACAAGGGATTTTTATGGTTCAGTAAAGAGATATGGATACTCCTTTTAGGTTAGTGAGCACCCACAGACAAATGGCCTTCCGAGGCACAATTTTAGAGCTCTAGTTGAAGCGAATCATGGTGGAACTAGATTTTATGTTGATTGGAGTAGTCAAACTCATCTTGGGCCGAGAATTTCTAGTGTTAGACAAGTGGTATAGGGTTGATTCAAACCATTTCATCAAGATTTGTGGTGGCATTACTAGACCTATACAATTTGAAGGCGGAGGTGGTGGAAATAGCCTACAAGTTGTTTATACTCAAAATTTTAGGTGGACTGGAGGTGGTGATGGAGATTGCCTCCTTTGATCTTGGTATACCCAGGCCCTGTGACTTGGAGTTTCTTTTGGTCCCCAGTGAGGAAGTGTAGTGCCCCTTCGTATTGGTCTTTTTGGGCACTTGTGTGAGTGATTCGTGATTTGTTGTTTGTTGTGTAATGGTTTTGTTAAATGAGATAATTAAATAAAAATTGAAATACCAAGTAATTTATTAAAATTTGGGAATTGAGCAATAGTTCAATAAATAAGTACAAGTTGTAAGTTGGAAATATGAAATTATTGGGCTAAGATAGTGTAGTCTATTTTAAGACTAGTTGTCTTGGATTTGGCGGTTCTAAGTAAGATCTAAAAATAGGATATTGCATGTTGAGTTGAGTGAGGGTGTGCTCCTTAATTCTTTTTGAAACGGTTGTTATGCATGGGGGAATGACTTTAATTTCATACCAATTATAATTGGTTTCATGGCTGGTTGCATAGGGTGAATTAGGAATGAATGGTGGAAAACGGTAATGGAGTAACTTTGTTGTGTCATGTATAGAGAACTGTTGGAGCATAATATGGAGGCGATAGTTATTATCTCCACCAGGGGGTAGCTTTTCTAGAAGGTTACTCGTCCATGAAGGGTTCCAGTTCAAGCGGATCATTGACTCCAGGAATAATCTTTGGGCATGTAATAGTTGTTTTAGGCATAATTTTTACAATATAGGCGACTTGGTTACAGAGCGCCTTGAGGGGGGATAATTTTTTAGAATACCGAGTAAAATTAATTTGCATCGCATTGAGGAAAAGAATGGGGATCATTTTCTATGTGGCCGCAGCCCCAACCTTCCTCTCGGTCTCAATTTTGATTCGCATATATAGATAAAGATCAAGTTATGATCAGGGGAGGCGAGGGTGTCGTGGTTGCAGATGCAGAAGTATTGGAAGCTGAAGCTACAATTTGCGATGATGATTATTGATGAGACTACAAAGAGAGTCACTCCAGAGACCCATACGCGTATTCGCGTTTGTAATCAAAGTCTAGATTACACTCCCTGTTCCAACAATCTTATCGGCTAGTTTAATGTTCTGTCTGTTCAGCTTAAGGAGGATATATCACGCATAAGGAATCAATTATATAACCGTCATCTGAATTCAATGTTGGAGGGAGCTCATGCCCATGCTTTCCGCTAGAAAAGTTTCCTGAGAAAGCAATCAATAATAGATAGAAAGGAGGAGAAGATCATGTGTGTTGCCTCGAGAAGCAAAAGAGAGAAGAAGTTCAGGCCACAGGGTAGGTTTCTTAGGGTCATTATGCAGGTATTTGACCATCTCCCCTTGATTTTCTTTGCCATCACTATGTGTATGCGTGTCTTTAAAGCGTTTTCATTACAATGTATTAATCTTTTATTAGTGCTATTCCCAACATTAGAAGAATAGTGGTAAGAACAAAAGATAGAGCATAACTTCAACGTTGTATTCCTCTATCGCCCTCTGCTGGTAGAAATATTTCCATGCATAAACCACCATAATATCTTTCCATAAGATAATATCTTGAGGTAATCCATCAATAAATTCTTGTGCTTCAACCTTGTTAACACTGTTGCATGTATGGTTACCAACGCATAACATTACAGTGCGAGCTGCATAAATTTCTCATTTGCTCTGGTAGTAACAACAAAAATCAACTTTAGAACATCATCTCTATTTAAAATGATTGAATAGGATTAAAAATCTCTTGTCCATATCTCACATCCATGATGCCCTAGTCTCATGTTGATTTCTCACTAGACTTCATTGTGTTGTTTTGCCTTAAATATTGTCTTAGAGTTTCTATTCCGTAGTCGTCAATTTTATTTCAAGAAAGTTCTTCAAGGTAGTCATTCAATACTGTATGATAATACATGATAGCTTTAGTATAAATTGATTTAGTGATTTGAAACTACTAGGTGGTATTTAATATATATGCTTATCTATATAGTAATTAAATGGGTATCGTATTATAATCTGATGGATTAAATTGCAAACACCATATCTGATTTAAAGTGTCTTAAGCTCTTTACATTTCATTGTCCATGTCGTTTATTAAAAACTATATATACTTTCTAAGCACACCTTATAATCGATTGTATTTGGATTGCAATAAGGATTACTGCTATGTACAGGCTCCACCCATTAAACCGCGTGATTGCATGCACTTAGAGCTAAGCTTACAATGTTAGGATGCATTTAAGAGTGCTTAATTAATTCAAGATTAGAAAGTTCTCAATGTAAACACCTAAATTTGGACACTTAATTTATCCAAATTTATCCCCCTTTGTCTAAGCATCCCCTTATTTGCATTAATTAAGTAATATCAATATTACTTAATTAATATCCTCTAAAGTTCTTTTAATCCTTAAGGTATCTAGTTAAATAAATAAATACCTTATCTGTTTAATCCTCCTTTTCATCAAATGAATTAAATAAATATGACATTTATTTAATTCCTCACATGTCACATCCCTTTCTTAATCCTAATTATTATTCTAATCTCATCATTAGGGATGTGCACATGCCTAATCCTTGATTAAGATGTGTCACATCCTCCAACTTTTGCAAGTTGGCCTCTAATCTCTCTTAGCCATCTAACCCTCCTCTAATCCTTCATCAACTAGCCTAATCAACCTCTCAAAGAATTTTTAATTCATTTTATCCTCCCAAGGAATATTAAATTCATTTTTCTTTTCCCCATGTGATCTTTGACTTGTCACATCAAGTCACATGTGAACTCTTCTCAATCTCCCACTTGCCTCTAACATGTCATTAGTTTGTCTAATCAAGTACTTGCACAACCTTAATCACCTAATTAGGTCAACCTAATCTCCCTGTCATGTGTCATAAGTCAACCCTATTAAAGACTTTCTCCTTTTGAAGAAGGCACTCCATTCCCCATGTGAATTTTTAATTCACATTTAATCCTCCAATGCATCCCTTGGAATTTAAATTATTTCTTTTATTCCCATGTGGATATTTGAGAAATTTTTAATTCCTCACATGTCTTCTCACCCACATGGAAACAATGACCTCCTTTATGAGGAGATCTTGTCTAATCCCAAGGTACTATGTACTACCTCCATGTCATGTACTCTCCTTCCAACTCATGAAAACATCATCTCTTACAAGTCACTTCACATGCCACATGTCAAGATGTGAGGGCTTGTGAGTTTTCAACTCACCATAGCCCTACATCTTGATCTTGGCGGCTCAATCTCAACCGTCCATTTTCCTAGAGAATCCAAAATTCTCTATAAATACCCCCTCTTTTCTCTCATTTTGGGGGGAGATCATTCATGCTAGCCAAACTCTTACAAAATTTTCTCTTGAGCCATACTTAGCCAAATTTTCATATTTGCACCCATTTTCACTTGTTTTCCCATCCTCATCTCATCTTATAGCTTGCATCCCTTGCCATCAAAGGAGCATACAACATCAAAGATTGAAGGGCCAACCAAAGGACAACTCAACAAGGTGAAATATTTCATTTTGTTTAGTTTAGTTAAACTTTAGGCCAATCTTGAGGTGTAGGGTATTTTTAGTCGTTATTTGCACTCTCTTTTATTTGTTGTTCATTTTCTAACAAGTATTTTTTTCCTATCACACCCAGCAAAACACTATCCAACTGCATCATCTTACAAAATTCCCTACCATTATGCTTGGGTGTGCAACCATAGGCCGTCCCAAATCTTTCGTTTCGCACAGGCTTGCATTCCTGCTCATCAATACTTTTCTTGCTTGTTTATGTTCCAAGATCAGGTTTGTCACAGAATAAAAGGTTTACTTGTTCTCTCATTTATTTGTATTACCAAGTAAATTATTGAGATCGTTTTGTTCTGATAAGGAGGCCTGTGCAAATGTTTTAGAGTAGAACATACGTCACAGCATTGTTAGGATCCAACAGGAAATAAAATTTGTGTTGTTGGAAATACTCAACCTATATTCATAAATGATCCTTAGGCACCACTGGTTTAGGGTGTCCCCAAGATAGCCAACATGGGCATGGAGGTCAACCGCGCGCACCTAATGATCAACTATAAGGATTTTGTCCATGTCTTTAATAACTTCATTGCTTAATGTGAGATGTTTCATCGATGTAGGTTGTATTTTGTTTTATTTCAGTCAACACCAAGCTTCACTGTGGATTAACGTCTTGATTTCATTTTAGCTCATTTCTCATATCTGACTACACATGTTCCTCTCATCAAAGGGTGTCTTTTACAACATTTTTCCATCTGAAAATAGTAGCAATGTACTCTCAAGTTATTTAGTCTTAAATCATCCCAACCTAGCCTCTTTTGGTTTTTGGCATCACCAATACTCTCCACAAAAGTAACGTATCTGCTCAAAATGAAAGAAATGGTTCACATATCTCAAAATAATTTCCCTTACAACAAACTTGGAGAAGATTATGATTACTTCTAAGCCAGCTAGTAATATTTATAAGGGCTGATGCAAGAAGTTGGGTACACAAAAAACTCAAAAAGTGGAAATGTTTTTGCTGTTTTTCAGAATTTGTCACACTTGAACTGAAAATTCAAGAGGCACTTCCACAATGAATCTTAAAAAAAATCAGTAATATGAAATTTATAATTTTGAATCTAGTTTCCAAATATGTAAATTATTAAAATACTCAGTTTATAGAAATTAAATTTTGATAAGGATCTATAAAAACCACTTTTTAAAAGTCCCTATTTTTTTACCATACCAAGCAGGTGTACGGACAACACTTTTTGACCCAAATAAAATTATTTTGCTAATTCCTTATAGGAAAAGAGAGCTAACAACATGAAGTTTGGGCTGGATTTTTTTTTGTAATTTTTGGTTGAATATTTTTTTTTTATTAATTTTTTATTGGGCTTAATTGATGTTTTTTCAAATCAACATGTACGGAAAACATAATTGGACCTAAACAAAACATTTTTTGACTCTTTTTTTTTTCATTGTGTAGAGAATTGTCTGAAGTTTGGTCCCATATAATTTTTTTTACAAGAAACTCAACCAATACAAAGTTATTAAAAAACCAAAAAAACCTGATATTTCAAGTTTAAGGCCTAGTTTGCTTAGAAATTAATTAAAAATTAGCAAATGTAATCCAATTTTAACAAAAATTATATATTTATAAAGTAGACATTGTGTTCTCTAATGGGTTTTAATTTTATAGACTCATTCAAAAAAAAAGTCCATCATCTATGTTGTCAAAGTTGGACATTCTTCTTCAATTTTTCTTAGTTTTTTAGTTGCAGGTCAAAAGGTAAGGCTCGGATTGCCAAGCCTTTTCCAAGCCTAAAACCAGCGCTGGATTTGGTATGGGAGTTCAACTTTTAAATAACGTGTATGTTTTATAGAAACGTGTACGCGTTATTTAAATGAAACGCGTACGCGTTTCATAATGCATACGCGTTACGTTTTGGCCGTTGGGAAACCGTAACACGTACGCGTTACGAAACGCGTACGCATTTTTTGAAAATAACGCGTACGCGTTTCTAAAATATCCATTTTTCCTAATTTTGAAAATACTGGTAAAACACGATTTTCCTGCAACATTCATTTTCTGTAGTACGATCCGAAAGTGTCATTTTCTGCTTTTTTATTGCAAATTTGTCTTGTGCAGGGCATATTCTATTCAAATTGTTGGAAGAGAAAAAGTGCAAGTTAAATTTTCTGAAGTGGAATCAAATGCAAGAACTTTTTACAAGAAGATTTGGAAAAAGTGAATTTTTGGATGTACTCATGATGATTTTGTACTTTAGAATTTATAGAAAAAATGATCTTCATAGTACATAGTTTAATTTGAATATTTGAAGGAGGTGGCAATTTTAAAATAGGTTTCTTGAATTATTGTTTTTGTCATCAAAGATGGTTTGGTAACCATGGGTGATAAGAAAAGACAAAAAAAAAGATGTAGAAAGGTAATGACACTCGAAGAAATTCAAGCAAATAAAGATAAGGAGGCAAAAAGACAAAGGGAAAGGAGAGAAATGATTCATCAAATGAAATATTTGGAAGCATCTAGTTCCAAGAATGTTGAATAAGAAGCCATGAATGATGAAAAGAAGCCATGAATGATGAAATGAATGTAGATAATGCAAATGTGGAGATGGTGAATATGGAAGAAAATGCAATTATGGAGACAAACCCAACTGTGCCTTCAACTTCAACTTTGAATGATATGCAAACAACTTCGGGTGTGTCTTCAAATCCACCTCCCAATGATATGGAAAATGCACCTATTCAAACAATCTATCCAGGTATGTGTTCAAACCCAAGTTTTTATAGTATTGATATTGCTTGTTTAGATGAAGCTGGATACACACTTGATGAAATCAATAATATTAGGGTTGAAACAATGCAGAAACAAGAAAATGATGAAATTATATCTTATGAGAATGTAAATGAGAATGAAATCCCTAATATTGATGAAAATGAGAATGAAATCCCTTTTACATTTGAAAATGAAAATGAAACCCCTTGTGTGAATGAAAATGAAACTCCATTTATGGATGAAGGTGAAAATGTTTTTTTAACAATTGAAACAAATGTGCTAGATAACCTTCATGGTAAAGTTTCTTCAAGACAAATTAGAAATTATGGAAATAAAATATATAAAATATTTTTTTATAGAAAGAAATTAGGATTCCAATGTCAACTCATGGTGCAATTGATGAGAATGTTTAAAATGAGAAAAGTGATGAAAAAATTAGGTGTTTTTGTAAAACCAAAAAAGAAAGATGATTCAGTAGAACAAGTCATATCTAGTGTTGCTAATGCTATTGATGTTATTGGTAAGAAAAGTCGATCAAAAGATAAGAATGCGGCTCGTCGTGCAATAACAACTGCTCTAGTTGATAAAACAGCTTCAAATAAAAGAATGTTAAGTAAGATTAGTAAATGTATAAACTTAAATCCTAGAACTTTGATAAGAGCTGCTAAAAGAAGAGAAAGTATTGAAAATGATCCTATTAATCAATGTTGGAGTTTTAGTGGTAGACTCCCAAGATCAGACATGAAATTAACTAATGAAATTAAATCTTTAATCAAAAATTTTTGGTATGATAATACAAGAGTATCACCTAACATTAGAGATGTCTTAAAATTAAGGGTGGGTTCCAAAATTCGCGGAACCTCATCCAAAGCATCTCTTAGATATGACTCAAACTGAATTATATAAAAAAATTAGATGCTTCAATCTTACCATTAAATATTAGCATAAGCAAAGATCATTTGAAAAGTGTAAACCTTGGTATGTTAGAATTAATAAGCAACGAATCTCTTGTTGTTGTAAGACTCATGTACAATTTCATTATTATTATGATATATTTCGATATATATGATGCACTTTGCATGCTAACCAAATTATGCAGGACATTTGTGGTATTAATATGCCACCTGAAAGAATCAAAGATTTTATAGCAGGTTTGTTTTGTAATCCCTCTTTAAATGGAAACTCATTTTTTTTAAAAGGATGTATTTCTGGAGAATGCGATAGATGTGGTAACTTTTCATTATTAGGAGAATGTATGCATGAAAGTAGTTTAGATGAATTTGGAAAACAATTAGTGGATGTAAAAAAATTTAAAAATATTGAGTATTCTTTAAAAGATGGAAAAATTGGAAAACGTGTTGAGCTAATTGTGGAAAAAGTTAGTGTGCATGCTTTTATTACTGAATTTAAAGATAATTTTGTACCTAAATATGTTCAACACTCTCAGAATGCTCATTGGCTTGATAATCAATTTCGTTTATGTAAAAACACATTTCCAATTGGAACTATATTGTCAGTTGTTGATTTTGCTGAAAATTATACTCTTGCTCCACAAGAAGAAATTCAATCGCAATATTATAATTCAGTGCAAGTAGCTATATTTGTTCACATTGTTTATAGACATGCTGAAGATAGTACAAAAGATAATAGAAAATTTTTGAGAGAGTACCATTTTTATGTAAGTGATAATCGATTACATTCATCTGAGTTTGTACAATATTGTTTTGATATATTTTATAAAAATTTAAAAGAGAGAGGAATTCAAATGCTAGAACATCTCATATGGTTAGATAATTGCATGGGTCAATTCAAAAATGCTAGAATGTTTTATTGGCTATGTAGAGTTCGTAAGGAAAATAATATCCAACACATATGGAAATTTTTTGAAGCT
The DNA here is from genome assembly GCA_007258455.2 of Sequoia sempervirens. Classification (NCBI taxonomy): domain Eukaryota; kingdom Viridiplantae; phylum Streptophyta; class Pinopsida; order Cupressales; family Cupressaceae; genus Sequoia; species Sequoia sempervirens. The sequence continues at coordinate 20,811 of VDFB02117432.1, forward strand.
GGTCATGGTAAGGGAGAACACGATGGAGCAGGTGCATGTGTGAAAAGAGATCTTGCTAGAGAGCAACTAAAATTTGAGGATGCTGCAAAATTTAGAAATGCACGTGCAATTGTAGATTGGTGCAATACCAAATTATCTACAAGAACAAGTGAGAAATCAATAATTCGACGCTTCTTTTGGTTAGTTGAAGAAAATGATATTTTTTCTTAGCAGGATTGTGAAACAATTAATGGAAGTGCAAAATGGCATTCATTTAAGATTTTGAATGCAAACACATGGACAATATGGACAAGGGAGTTGGCATGCTATTGTCAATTTTGTATTGTAGGTGATTGGCAGGCATGTGAAAATATGGAATGGGTCAAACAATGGCAACAACTAGCTTTAACGCCTACATCGACACATGTTCAACATGAAATGACAATTGAAGATAATCAAGTGTTCGCATCAGATGATTATGATCGTGTTTCAAATCTTGTACAAGAAGGTACATTATTTATTGAGTTGAATTTTGTATGTATGCATGTTTATATGAGTTAAATATAAATCACTTTTTATTGAATTTTGTATTTATTTTTGCAGGACATGTGTATGTTGTTGTTGCACCTCAAGGGAATGAAGAGCAGACAGAGTACTGATTGGCTAGATGTGTTGAGAGAAAACATAAGTTGGTACATACTAGAGTGGATGATGACAACTTTGAGTATCCAACTGGTTCAGTGGTTGTTGTTGGCACCCGGCTTCGAAAATATTTGATGAGAAAGAATGGCTTTCCTGCATTTGAAGATTATGAAAGACACATGAAGATTATGCATTATTCACATTTGATTTTGGCAACCAATATAAAACTAGTTAGATATCAAGGGAGGCCTACTAATAAAGTTTTATGGACAATTTCAATGGATGATCATGAGACAATCATAGATGCATTACAAAAAAGAGAGGATGCAGATGGTACAATAGAGTAAATAAATATTGGTAAGTATATCTAGTCGTATATATATTTAATTGATATATATATATATATATATATATATATATATATATATATATATATATATTTGTCTTTAATCATTTCCTAATTAAATTTTTATATCATTTTTTGTTTCAGGTCTCCCAAAATTAGATGCTTTACAAAAAAGAGAGGAGATGCACATATATTACAATGGAATTTCAATCTAGAGACAGGTAACTATATATAGTTCTAGATAAATTTAATTGATACTTTATAATTGATTTCATATCCCCTTAAGCCATTCTCTTAAAACCCCTTAAGTCATCCTCTTATGTACCATTAATCCATCCTTTTGCAGCCCCTTAAGTCATTCTATCAACTACCATTAATCCATCCTCTTAGGACCCCGTAATCCATACCCTCATATATCTACCCTTAATTTGTCCACTTGCATCCACTTAAGTCACTCTCTCAACACCTCTTAATTCATCCTCTTAGGACCCCTCAATCAATATCCTCATATATCTACCCTTAATCCATCCACTTGCATCCCCTTAAGTCACTCTCTCAACACCCCTTAATTCATTCTCTCAACTCCCTTAATCCACCCTCTTACATCCCTTCAACTCATTCTATCAACTCCCCTTAATCCACCCTCTTACATCCTTCAACCCATTCTCTCAACTCCTTAATCCACCCTCTTGCATCACTTTAACTCATTCTCTCAACTCCCCTTAATCCACCCTCTCTGTATCCCTTCAACTCATTCTATCGAATTCTTAATCCACCTTCTCTCGTGATCCCTTTAATCCACCCTCTACATCACTTTAACTCATTTTAGTTTAGGCCTAGGGGTTTAGGGTTTAGGGTTTAGGTTTAACTCATTCTATCAACTCCCCTTAATCCACCTCTTTTCATCCCCTTTAATCCACCTCTTACATCACTTCAACTCATTTTATCAACTCTCCCTTTAATCCACCCTCTTACATCACTTTTAACTCATTTTAGGTTTAGGGTTTAGGCTTAGGTTTAACTCATTCTATCAACTCCTTTAATCCACCCTCTTGCATCCCCTTAATCCACCCTCTTACATCACTTTTAACTCATTTTAGGGTTTAGGGTTTAGGTTTAACTCATTCTATCAACTCTTAATCCACCCTCTTGCATCACTTTAACTCATTCTATCAACTCCTTAATCCACCTCTCTTGCATCACTTTAACTCATTCCTCTCAACTCCCCCTTTTTAATCCAATTCCTCTACACTTCCTGCTCTTAACCTGCCTAGCCAGTACCAACCCCACCCCACGCCCCTTAATCCACCCTCTTGCATCCCCTTAATCCACCCTCTTACATCACTTCAACTCATTTTATCAACTCCCCCTTAATCCACCCTCTTACATCACTTTAACTCATTTTAGGGTTTAGGGTTTAACTCATTCTATCAACTCCCCTTAATCCACCCTCTTGCATCCCCTTAGTCCACCCTCTTACATCACTTTAACTCATTTTAGGGTTTAAGGTTTAGGGTTTAGGGTTTAGGATTTAGGGTTTAACTCATTCTATCACTCCCCTTAATCCACCCTCTTGCCTCACTTTAACTCATTCTTCAACTCCCCTCTTAATCCACCCTCTTACATCATCACTTTAATCATTTTATCAACTCCCCTTAATCCACCCTCTCTTACATCACTTTAACCAATTTTTTAGGGCTTAGGTTTAGGTTTAAACCTCCTATCAACTCCTTTCTTTAATCCACCCTCTTTCATCCCCTTCTTTAATCCACCATCTTACATCACTTTAACTCATTTTAGGCTTAGGGTTTAACTCATTCTATCAACTCCCCCTTTAATCCACCCCTCTTGCATCCCCCTTAACCCTCTTACATCACTTTAACTCATTTTAGGGTTTAGGGGTTAGGGTTTAGGGTTTAACTCATTCTATCAACTCCCCTTAATCCACCCTCTTGCATCCCCTTAATCCACCCTCTTACATCGCTTCAACTCATTTTATCAACTCCTCTTAATCCACCCTCTTACATCCATTCAACTCATTCTCTCAACTCCCCTTAATCCACCCTCTTGCATCACTTTAACTCATTTTATCAACTCCCCTTAATCCACCCTCTTACATCCCTTCAACTCATTCTATTAGCTCCCCTTAATCCACCCTCTTGCATCCCCTTAATCCAACCTCTTACATTGCTTCAACTCATTCTATCAACTCCCCTTAATCCACCATCTTGCATTCCTTCAAGTCATTCTATCAACTCCCCTTAATCCACCATCTTGCATCCCTTCAAGTCATTCTATCAACTCCCCTTAATCCACCCTCTTACATCCATTCAACTCATTCTCTCAACTCCCCTTAATCCACCCTCTTGCATCACTTTAACTCATTTTATCAACTCCCCTTAATCCACCCTCTTACATCCCTTCAACTCATTCTATCAACTCCCCTTAATCCACCCTCTTGCATCCCCTTAATCCACTCTCTTACATCCTTTCAACTCATTCTCTCAACTCTTAATCCACCCTCTTGCATTACTTTTAACTCATTTTTATCAACTCCTTAATCCACCCTCTTGTATCCCCTTAATCCACCTCTCTTACATCACTTTAACTCATTTTATCAACTCCCCTTAATCTACCCTCTTGCATCCCCTTAATCCACCCTCTTACATCGCCTTCAACTCATTTTATCAACTCCCCTTAATCCACCCTCTTACATCCATTCAACTCATTCTCTCAACTCCCCTTAATCCATCCTCTTGCATCACTTTAACTCATTTTATCAACTCCCCTTAATCCACCCTCTTACATCCCTTCAACTCATTATATTAGCTCCCCTTAATCCACCCTCTTGCATCCCCTTAATCCAACCTCTTACATCGCTTCAACTCATTCTATCAACTCCCCTTAATCCACCATCTTGCATTCCTTCAACTCATTCTCTCAACTCCCCTTAATCCACCCTCTTGCATCCCCTTAATTCATCCTCTTAAAGGACCCTTAAGTCATATCCTCTTACATCTCCTTAATCCTCTTAGGACCCGTTAAGCCATATCCTAGGGTTCATGAGATGCATCCTCTTAACTCCCCTTAAGGAATTCTCTTAAGACCCCCCCTTAAGCTATATATCCTCTTAGGTCCCCTTAATCCATCCTATGGCTAACATCATTTGAATTTGTATGGAATTTACTATATGCAGTTCTTTTCTTGCATGAATTTTTTACTTAAATGACTCGTAAAAATTGTAGTTACTTACATTAATTATTTTTGCAAGTTCTCATCAAGTCGGTCTACAATGTGATTGTTGAACTGAAAAACTATTTTATCTAGAGACTATGTAAATATCAATTTTTGGTATTCACCTAAAAGTTGATAAGCTTTAATTGTATCTACATGCACATATATGTTTCATCATGTTATATAGTTGTACATTAAACTTCTTGATGTACATTATATATGTTTGTTCGATGTCACTTTTTAAATATCTTATTCAAATTGTATAGATTATACATATTTCATGTGTCTTCTATTTACCACATTTTATATAATTATTCAATTGTATAGATTATACATTAAATATACATACAAGGAGATGGTTTTTTGTTTATTGATTCAAATATTTGCTATGTAATTGGAAAATAGTTAGAATTACTTGCCCTTAATTTATTATGAATATGATTTAAGAAACTATTTAAGGAATGTTTTAATTTGTCACCTAACCATGTGATAAGTTATATATATATATATGAAATTTGATTCTAGATAAGAATTATTATATAGTGCATGTATTACTTGAAAATTTGATAAAATATAAATATATAGATATGTATATAAATGCATATAATTATGAAAATGAACATAACATGATCTCATAATTGACTGCATATATAATCATCATATTAAAGTCAACTGATATAAATAAACACACATATATGATAATAACATGTTCAAAATAAAACTAGAGATCTAGATAGTCCATAAAATTTATATGTCAAGTCCAACACATATATTGAAATAAAACTAGAGATTTGTAGTCCATAAAATATAAAACTATCTAACTCTCAGGCTGATCGGTCAAATCAAGTCTCCTCTTTGTTCCACGTTGACTAGATGTACCTGCATCATGCTGTAAAAGAGTTCAAGAAACTCGAAATTAGATTTAAATTTATTTAGAAATTTTGATATAATTAAACATATTTAAAATTGAAAATATAAACTTTTAGATAAAAAAAAACTAATTAAATATCGACTAAATATAGTAAAAATGATTTCTAGTATGCATAAATTACCATATGGTCATGTGAATCAACTGGCACATTTTCTTCAACAGGTAACATAACTGTCTGTTGAGAAGATGCAAATGCCTGATCCACTATATCCTGCATATTCATATAAAGCAAACAATATGTGAAAACCTTGAATATATATATATATATATATGTTCGTAAAAATTGTATAGGAGATTTAAAGTAAAGTTTACAACCTCGAATGATATGACCTCATGATCACACACCTGAGATTTCCCATGAATAGATGTCAATGATGTCTCAGGTGCGCGGCCCGCCATGGTTATCTCATCAAATCCCTACATATAGATGTACAACAGTTCATATAGATCATTCACACATGTGTATGTAAATGAAAAAATTAAATTAGATCTATGATGTGTATTTAATTTAAACTTAACAAACTTTTGAAAGCACGCACCTGAGCTGATGATGTCTCAGGAGCGCTCACCACTGTAACTTGTGGCTGTCAATACTAGGAATAGTATGACCTTCCCTGCATCTAGATATAATATATCAATTCACACATGTGTACAAATTCAAATTAAATTATATATATATATATATGGACACACAAATTATTTAATATATTTTGGTTCAAGTACCTGTCGAAAAGGTGAGCCCAAATCTACAGCACTCGACATATACACACGATGATGATATTGAGTTCTGGGCATCACGTCATCATGCGTCTATACACCAAACACAAAATTATTGAATTAATATTATATTATATATATAGTTTGATGTTATTATTTACATGAATTTTTTACATTTCAAACTTGAATTAAATTTAAGTTCAAAAGATGAACATACCTGTGTGGGACGATCCTCAGAATATAGTAAATTTAGGTATGATCCCGCCCCAGATGCATGTGCCTCACCTGAAGTGGATGTCTGAGTATCCCTATAGCCCGAGCCTCCATGCTCTGTATTGGCCACTTCAGTGGCCGCGTGTGTAGTCTGCTGAGTGAGATGTCCTGAAAGTGAACTCAATGCTCCTAGTGTAGATAACATGGTTTGCTGCTGAAATGCAGCGGGAATACCAGGAGAAGGAGGAGGAACAAGAGGCGCAACTGGAGCACATCGCTGAGGATCGACACGTGCTCCTAGTCTATGTTGGGGCATGCCACGCCCAGCTCCCTGAAATGACCTCATATCAAAATAGTTGGGTTTTTTACCCAACTCAAACTCAGCCCATAACTTTCTCAAAAAATATAAGGGCACCTCACTGTTGCCATGTGGTGGAGTATCAAACACCATCCACCATCTCTCCCAAAAATTTGCAGCTATCTGCGGGTGCCTACACCATAAAATTGAAATTCTTTTTTTTGTGGGTGGTATTGGTTCGTTTGTTTGGGGGTTCACAAAATATTGGCACATAGCTTGTTTAGTGATTTTTAGGTCATTGATTTCTTTATATGACAGCCCATCTGCATAGAATTGTCTCCTCTCTTCTCTCCATTGATGGAACCTATCTAGGTCCGCATCGATAGATCGAACATAATCGACAATAGTTTGCATCGTAGATGCAAACCGTGCGAGATGTGGAGGGATTCTAGTCTCATTTTTTATGAGATCTATGTTTCCTTGAATGACAACTAAGTTGGCTCGAATATTCTCTCTTAGTTGATTTTGGTCAAATGGAGGAGGGGGTGGGGGGTTAGGTGGTGGAGAATGCGGAGGTGAGTGAGGCATATCCTCATGTGGTGGGGTGGGATGTGCACCAGGATCTATAGGGATTTCTGGATTAGGCATGAAATCCTCTAAAGTGAAAAGTGGATCCATCGAGAAATGATATGGCAACTGCATGTTAAACAATTAAAAAATATATATCAACAAACTAATTAAATAATGCACACAATTTCAAAGTTATTTAAAAATCACATTGAACATGCACAAATTCAAAATATATTTCATTTGAAGACCATTCAATTTATAACATTAAAAAATCATAGCATTAAAAATTCATATTATAAATGAGAGTTGAATAGAAACCGATAGTCACTTAAGAACTATAAATGAGAGTTGAATAAAAACAGAAGGTTAGTAGAACAAGTGATGAAAAATATTGAAAATCATTGAAGACCTCTCTTGCACATTCTAGGAGACAACATAAATGGTAACCTCAACTACTAAGATGATCAAATAATTTTCAGATTCACTGCATGAGTCGGTATCCAAGAATTATATTGTTCAAGAATGATAAAATAAAAAAAGATATTCAAAAATTCCAAGAATCTTGAGGTGGTTGATTTTGATGAACTACAAGGGAACTTAGAAGAATCTACATTTTCTTAGAGGATTAAGTTTAAGTATCAAAAGGGGCGGGCTAGTATGAATGATTTAAATGAATTTATTAATATCTTTTCAAATAACTTTATAGACTCGAAGTATTTTAGGTACTAGTTAAATTACTTTGCGCATTCTTTATTCTTTTAAATAAATGTAATAAATCAACATAGATGTTGATAAATATTGAGATGGTGTGGGATTTCCCACTCATCTTGTAGTTCTCAGTTGGCTTTCAATTAATTTTCAATTAGTTTTCCAATTAGAGCAAGTCACCTAGGGTTAAGTTTCAACTAAACTCTTTCAGATCCTTAAATTTTGGGACACCTAGTTCCTATGTACATCTCTTTTTAAAAATTGTGTAAGGGTTAGAAATAATTTTTATCATAGAATGCATCTACATTTTCTACGTCGAACTCTACTAAATTTAGTGTATTTTGATATTTTTGGATGAATCAAAGGATCATGCTTGTTGTCTTGCAAAGGATTATCTTATCTTGGTAATAAATAAAGGATTGTAATAAATGTAAATAAATGTACATTGAATAAATTGGTGAGATTTGTATTATTGAATTCTTCAATAGGGTTATGTCTCACAAATGTACATGAATATGGTGGTATAACCAAATCTAGTGATTGTAGTGAGAATTATTGTTGTCAATTTTATTCAATTTTTATCTTCTCATCCCTATTGCTCTTATGATTTTTTGTAAATTTATTGATAATAAACAAAACACTAGTTCCCATATGTACCCTACGTATTCATTGGTTTTCACTTAAATTTACTTAGATACCTAAGAATAATGTTCATCTACACTAACTTAATTACCTAGAAATAAGACTATGATTTAAATCATATAATTTAACTAAGAGTTAAGGTAGCCACAAACCAACTACTTATAACCTTATGCACACTGTGGTGTTAAGGGTAGCAAAAATCACAAGAATCGATGAAGAGGCATAGAGGTAGATGAAATCTCAGGAAATTAAACATAGTAAAAATATTGAATAGGGAACAAAAAGTTTGGAGAACTTCTTGACAAGATACTTGGGTAAGGAAAAACTTGAAAACTGAAATATATAAAATAACTTAGAGGAAACCTAAGAAAATGTGCAAATGGGGAATAATGGAGGAATAGTGTGTTAGCAAAGGAAAGTATAAAAAATTTATACATTTAATGATATGATTTGACAGACTAACTATTTTTTTAGTTTGATGAGGTGCATGTAAGAGATAGTTTCCCTTGTTACATCCCATTTTCTTTTACCCTCTAGGTTATATTATTTTTTATTTTCATTTCAATCTTGACTTGAAAATATGTATTATCTTTAATTAAGAATATGTCAATTTAACATTTTGATCTAGTTAACATAATATGAACTATTGCAAATATTCCTTTAATACTCATAATGATTAAATGGAACATGTATTTCTTAATGTTTCTAAGAGATTTATGTCGATATATAAATAAGTTTATATATGCACATATGCTTTAATAATGAACTAACTACATTTTTGGTTTCATGAGGTGAATGCAGAATAGAGTTACCCTCCAAGGACAAGAGGGAGAGTATCACTGGAGAGAGGGAGATAGGTCTAAGAGAACAACCATGATCGTGAAGATTGTGAGAACGCACACACTCACTCACATCAATAACCTTTTCTTATGAATTCAATTTGGAAAAGTAAATATATTATCAAATCCTTCATATCAAATTTGGGCTACAATTTAGTCTTTGCATTTCCATTATCAATCATTAAAAAATGTGTTCTAGATATAAAATTTTATTTGGCTTTAGGTGGTAATCATTATATATTGTGCAAATAAAAACATATCTTCAATGTGGGTAGGTGTTATTTTATATTTATATGCACATATATGTCTATGTATGTGAGTAAAGTTATATGCAAACATATATATACATAGATATATCTATGAATATAACTAAGTGTAGGTGATGTATATTAATGTATAAATATACATGTGTGTGTATTGCATATACCTGCGTCTATTTATATATGTATGTATGTATGTATGTATGCATGTATGTATATTAGTGTACCTAATTATTGAATTTTTTTACTCTTAGCCCATTCAAATGCCTTTGAAAGTTTACTAAATAGTCATATTTGTAAGGGTTGCTCTAAAATTGTATTAGGGTTTCTCTAAAATTGTATTAGGGTTTCTAGTTTTAGCTCACCTAAGGGGAGAGAGGTTTCTAAGAGGTTTCTAGTTTTATGTTTTAGGGTTTAGATTTCTAAGTTAAATGTGTCCAATTTAGGTTTAGATTTTATGGTTTTCAATTTACAATTTAACGTTATTTATTTTGTTGACGTTTTTTATTTTTTAAATGCAATTTAAAACTATTAAAAATTGAAATAAAACACATTAAAGAAACCAAACTTAAATACTAATTAAAAAACAAAAAAACAAGATACAAAGCAAAAAATAGCATAATTCAACCAACCTAGAGGTCTCAGAGGTCAGGTGTGTTGACGGGAGGAGGTGGCAGTTGAAATACGCTCGAAGAAACAACTTACAAATGCGTACGCGCTCTAGATTGTCTTCTCTCACGCCGCCAAAAATAGTGGATAAAATGAAAAGCCAGCAGTTTATTTTAAAAAATAAATACTTTTCCAAAACGCGTACGCGTTTTTGGTTCGCGTACCCATAGCTGAGTGCGTACACGTTCGGATTTCGGTTCAGGTACCCGTTCCGTAATGCGTACGCATTTTTCAAAAACGCATACGCGTTTTTTGCGAAAAAAATTTTGTTGCCCAAAATTTCCCCTCTTCGTGTACTCAACTTCTTGCTTTTACCCATAAATGGTTTTATGTCGTGACTTTTGGTATTGACATATAGAGTGAAAAATTATTAGAGGGGTATTTATATCAGCGTAGGGAATTGGTTCTTTGTTAGAGGAAATTAATATGTCTTCTTAATTGAGTCAGGTACCACTATAAAGGAATTAATACTTGTGATTTAATGGGTTTTTTTTTACCTTTAAATATATATAAGGTTCTTTGATAGGAATGCATAAGATATGTTTAATGATTATTTGGTTGTATAGTTCTATAATACTAAGAAGAGGTTATTCAAATGATATGGAAAAAAAATAAGAAATATCAAATACTAAGAAGGATGAAGTATCATGTATTCGAACAACTATAGAAATTAGCTTAAGTGAAGAAATTGGAGGAGCTTGTTTTAAATTATGGTGATTATTCCACTCTTTTATCAAACTAGTTGCTATCTAGATACTTTACTAAATAGATGCTATGAGCTCATGATATCGTGCTATTTGTGGAAATGTAATAGTAAAGAAAGTTGACACATTTGCATTATGATGAGTGTTTGTTTTGTTGAGTTTATAAGATTGTGTTTAGTTTTGGATATAGAGTTGAAGTGACCGTTATTGGTGAAGTTTGTGTTGATTATATGATTGGGGGTACTTGTGTTTAATGTTCTTATGGATTATTCTTGGTTACGATTTTTATGGAGGAAGCTCGTTTGGGTCCAATGGTTGTTAAGAAGATTATTTTTGAATTTCGTGGTTGTTTTTGTATCGAGTTGATTATGTAGTTTTGGATTGAGTTTGATGATCTTATCGTGATGTATCCACTCGTTATACTTTTGGATTAATAAATGGTTCTTGGAAATCTTGCTATAGTTGATATTTCTTGATGGGGAACCCTTGTGTTTGCATTTTTTGAGTCTTCCAGAGGTTAGAGACGATATGGTTTTTAACTTGCAAGGGTTGGTATGGGGGCCAGTGACCTAGGAGGATTCGCCTTGGGTAACCCATACTGAGCCTAAAGTATTTATTTGAGTTTTATGTTGATTCACTTGAAAGTGGGTGGTTTTATGATTCTGTTACTTTGATGAAGGTTGATCTTGCACTTGGATTATTTTTATGTGGCTTTGAGCCTTGCACTTGAATGTGGTTTTCGTTACTTTGAAGTTCTATCGTGAGATGGTGCATGCCTCACTTGGTGCAATTATTTTATTGGATTAAGTTTCTTGTGCAAGTTGGCTTTCCTTTTTTGTTTTTGAGATATGTTGTTAGTAGGGGAGTGGCTCTTCATGGGGGCCGACACACAAAGTGGTGCCTAGGTAACTCATGTGGAGTTAGTCTAATCAGTGAAAACTAAATCAATACATTAGGTAGTCTAAAACATTTAACTGGATAAATTATGCCTCGCTCATGGACTCAAGGGCTAGTTTAGACTTGGGGATGAGTCGAGAAGGCCTGGAATGGCAAGATCATTATCTTGTTTTTATGAAAGATAATCAATTATGTATTGGATTGCATGTGGGGCCGGGTTTCATAAGAGGTCACCAGGGTAACCCAAGTTGGGGGTCAAGGCCTAGGAAGATTCGCCAGGGTAACCCATGCAACATTGCAGTGACACTCCACCCTTTAACAACCTTGTATGCTTTGTTTCCTCTAGGTTATTCTTGAGCCTCTGGAAGCTGATGTCGCCATCTGTATGTTGATGCTTTATTGGTCATTTCTTATGTTGGGTTCATCTTGTGTTGGTTATATCTTGTGTTGGAGGTTGCCTTATGTTATTGTGGTTCTTGTTGTGAAGTCTTCTATCCTTGTTTCGTTTGATGTTTTTTGTTGGGGGTCCTTCTTGTCATCTCCTAGCATGGGGGGTGGGCCTTTGGGTCCACATGGTCAGGTGGAACGTGCTATGCACCCCATTGGGTCCCCAACCATCGATCAAGAAGTGCAGAATTGTACCTTTGCAGTGACTCATATGTTGTACCAAAGTTGGATTCAACCTTGCAGCTTTGTATTCATCATTTTAGATTTATTATTCCATGTTATTTTATTTTTCCCATTCATGATGGGAAGCAGCATTGTAATATTGTAATCCTTGTGAAATGTAACTTCAAGTTTTAATGTATTGTCTGTTTTCATGTGATGTAATGATGTTGATAAAAAAATAATAATGCAGTCACATAACCTCAAGGGATTTTTTATATGCTCTACATGTATAGTTTCATTTCAAATGATGTATGTTATATTATGTTACATGTTAGTTACTTTAAAAAAAAATTGTGCCATAATTGTGAGATGTTTTAGTTTCCTTTGGGGTTGCGTGGCAGGGTGTTACACACCTTCTACCTCTTCATACTAGATATCAAAGGCAAGGAACAGTGCAAATATTAAGAGTGGGTGGAAGGAGCAGTATGCTTCCTAAAGAAAATGTTGCATGTTGAGTTGGTCCAATACTTTGAGTGGATCGACAATTTCATAATCTATATATAGGAAGTTGGTAATGTTTAATCTAGTTAGCCTATAAGACTTGCACTCTCTTATTTTTGTTCATATGCGTATAATGTTTTTTCATAGATGGTTTTTTTTATTTCATGGAAAAAAAATTAAAACACTTATGGGCAGTTGGGAGTTTGGGCAGGTGTTTGAGCAACATGCATTTTGTGCAGTTGCTTTAGATTGCATGCTAGGGTGGAGGGGGGTAGTTCTTATAATTGTTTCTCTACTTTTTTCCCTCGATGGGCCGCACTACAACTAGTTTTATTTTGAATTTCAAGTTAAACTCTCTACCCAGTGAGATAGACACTCTCCCCTGATTCAGATGCTTTGAATGTATAAGAATGTATTCTTGATTTTAGATTAATATAAACTATTTAGGTCTTTGTCCTTTTATCTAAAACAAATAGTCTCACCAAATAAATATTAAAGTACCAATTCAATAAACACAAATGAATTATATACATTTGAGGAAAAGATAAAAAAAATCTCATTTTATTGGTAGTTTCGATAGACTTACAAAAAAAAATCAAAGTTGAATGTTTGATACAAATATTAAATACAACTAGATTTCTACTAATATTTGTGTGAAATCCACTTAAAATCACTGTTTTAATTAATTGAAATAGGTTTACTAGCATAGTGCCACAATTAAGTGGTCCTTAGGATCAAGTTTCTTAATATAGAGTTCAAAGTAACTAGAAGAGACTTAAACTATTATCTGAAAAGAAAATTATAGAAGACTTAAAAATTCCTTGATCATACTTGTCAATCAATATTTTGTTTTTGACTTGTTGCATTAGTTGGATCAAATTACATTAAAATGCTTCCTAGATTTTAGAAAAACTAAGAAATGAATTATTGAAAAAATATCAATAAGATTAACATTAATTGAATCTTAAATGTAAAAATCCTCATCATTAAAATAAATAAGTGTATAATCATTTTAATAACATTATTTGTTTGAAATTCTTAATTGAGACAAATTATAATTTCTTTTTAAATTTAATAATTTCTTCAATGTAATAAAAATAAAAATTTTAAATAGCTAATTAGTTTATCATGTATTATTTTTTAATTCTAATTTTTATTTTATCAATATGTCATTGTACAACTTATATAATTATTTAAGTATATATCAAAATTAAAAATAATAACCGATAAGAGCCAAATTGTATTTTAAAAGATCCGTAGTGAAGAAAATAATATTGTTTTCTCGGTTTTAGGGGAAGCGATTTACTTCAATTCACAAACATATACAACGTGATATCATCCTCATCAACAACATATGAAAAATTTCTTAAATTAGCTATCAATTACTGATCACCTGCACGGAAACTACCATTGACGTGCTCTCTCAAACTAATTGACTTCATAAATTTGCATGTCTCTGTCAACACCAACTTTTTGAAAGAACTACAATTCTGCATTATATTTATACATTTCATGAAGCAGAATTAGCCTCCATTAATGGATTAAACATGTAGTCAATTTCTGTAAAACAACAGCTCGAGACTTGGAGATGGTTGCATTACAAACATATGTTTGCCTTTCGAAATCTTCTAAGTGCTTAAGGAATTCGGGCTGTTTCTTACGAAGGTCTTCCAGAGACAACAATAGAGCACAAGAATCACCATGCCTTTCCCCAAATTCAATGCTTTTAGCAGTTCGTCCAAGCTCGCCTTGGAGTCGATCGACGAGCACCCTCATCGTCTCCACATCTTTACAACTCATGAACGTTCCCAAATTCATAGCTTCCACCAAAACAGATTGAGATTTTAGCCAAATACCTCTTTCACAGACTTTTTGCAGGCCCTGTTTAACACACAGGTTGCTCAATCTCTTAAGCAAAGCAGGTGCTATGGACCAACCTTTCATTAATCTTTTATAATACTTGATCTTTCTATCCACCTTTCTCTGTACCATCCCGAGCTGGCTCTGCATCTCTGCATGGCTATTGTACACGCTTTCAAATTCCTCCACACATATCACCTCGCCCCTCACAATTCTAAACTCCTCTATTATTTCCTTACAATCTTTATCCGACAGAGAAATTTGGGCCTCTTTGAAAGCAAGAGCCCCGCCTATAATAAACTGATCATCTCTGCTTTTCTTCACAAACTCTCGCAATGATGTGCACAAGTTCTGAGTCCTCAAACTCAGCTCAAGATAGTCTTCCACCGCTCCCAATAAATCCACACTACTATCTCTTACAATCACCACTCCATCTTTCATCATTATTTTGGTTCACCCAAAATTCAGTACTAGAACAATAACTTACGTTTTTGTTGCTTGTTTGTGTTGCCTTAATCTCAGGCAACTAAAGGGGTTTATATATATTTGATCGGTTGCAATGACACGACCGTTTAGCATGCCACGTGTTTCTCAAAGGTTTTGTACAGTCATGAGATCCTTGTCTAAGATATTCCTCCTCAACCACAAGTTGCTTTAGAAAGCGAGCAACTGAAAAGGCTTCAAAATCTGAGAAATTAATACAATTTACTGCAACCATATCAAAGAAGAGCTATGGACGTATCCGCTTATAACAGCTACAGTTCAATCTCCAACGAAATATGTATCAGTAAGGCACGTATGTAATATAAACCCATGTTTAGGCGGTGTTGTGATGGAGCAAAGTATGTTGTATTATCCACACTTCCTAAAACTTTTTGCCTGCCAATTTATGTACACGTGTTGAACATGGGTACAAGGTAGCAAAGGGGTTTATGTTGTATTATGTAAACTTTGACCTCCTCCAAATCAAGAGAAAAGTAGGCCCAGCAACAAAAGATTATATAAGGGAGAGGAGTCAATGGTGGGTAGGGTAACTTTGAGTGAGGGGTCCACATCATCAACGTTTGAGTCGGACAAATTTTTTTGCCACATCTCTTGACCATCGAGCTGTCATCCTCCCAATTTTTTTTGGAAAAAATTAGGCACGTTTATCAATGTTTTTGGACCATTTTTCAAAAACCACAAAAAAAGAGCCAAAAAAAGTCATGGACTGATAATGGGTCACTAAGTCATGTAATGCTGGTATGATGATGTGGCATTACATGATTGGTCAGTTTGCGTATTTTTTGAATTAAAGTGATTGGTAGTTGGATATTAAGAGTAAATTTATTGGCAAATTTATTGCCCAAAAGTGGGTCCCGGACTGTCCAAAGTTGGGCCCCATGCTGTCCAAAACTATACCCACAATAGATCCTATACCCACGATGGGCTCCTCTCCCTTTATGTGATTACACTCAAATTGTGATTACTCCTTGTTTAGGTAGGTGTTACAGAGTTATATTCTTAGCCAAAGGTAGTAAAAGGTGAATGTTTCGAACTTTCTTTCGTCTTTTTAGGAACATTCTCCTTGCATAGTGGGCAGCAATATGTAACTAATTGATGCCCAAAAATAATTAAGTCCTTTCAATTTTTAGTTTTCACATTCAACACAAGTTAGTAGTTGCATTTTTGGAATGAGTGATGAAGAGTATCAGTCAAGGACAAATTATTAAAATAAAATACTCATTCAAACAAAAATTTGAAAAGGGACAACACATGCATGAGTATGGGGTAGAGAGATTTCATCTTCCCCCCAACTCCATAAAAACTAGTTATAGAAATTAGATAAACAAAAAATTAGAAATGAAAACTAAAAATGTGGTAAACAAAATATTTTTGGATGTGTACAATTACACAAGCCCTAGTTTGATCCTACATTAGACATTTTAGGTAAGAAGTTTATGAACATAGATCAAAAAATAGAGACAAGTGTTATGAGTAACCTAGAAAGTGCACAATTCATAGAAAGCTCCATTACTAAAATAGATACCTAAAAATATTTCTTTCTTTGTGTAGTTTTAAAAAATGTCGTTGGTGACATTTTCACACTTGTTTGGGTGAGCTCCTTGTAAAATTGAGCTTAATGGTGCCTTGACTTAGTGTTGTAATGTGTTTGACACACTCACATTAGGTCTTGGGCCCTTGAAAATTAAATAAAATTAATTGTACCTTAATCATAGTGTTGTAAAGTGTTGTAACACACTTTCACACTTTTCTAGGGTTTTCATAAATAATTTGAATTCTTTATGCCGTATTTGGCCTTATTTTGCATCCACAAGCCTCATTTAATGCATCTTTCTGAGGATGATCCTAACACAAATCAATATTAAATCATAATTCAGATGTTTTCAGATTGTGTGGCCCAGGTTTAGTGATCTAGGACTCATACGCCACCTTGGGTGTATGAGTTCCACCTAGGGTTTTGGATCCCGATCTTGGTTTCAAACATTTCTTACAATTTTTGAAATTGGTCCCATAAATTATGCCTAATGGGACTCATACACCACCTTGGGCGTATGAGTCCCATGTGGACCAAAATTAAAATTAATTCAATTTTTGGGGGGGGATTTTATCCTCTCCTAAATCTAATGTCAGCTTGTAGTGTTGTAATTTTGGGAAATTTGGCATAATTAAGTATAAATACAAGTTTCTTTCACTCATTTTACACCAAGCAAGTTGAATGAGCATTCTTATAGCAAGTTTGAATTCACAAGAGCATTCAAGTGTCTTCAAGGGAATATTATCAATCATTTAGAGCATTATTCAAGCATCAAGTTGTCACACATAATTTTGGCACCCTAATCCTTTCTAGCACTTCTAGGGTTTTTCACCTAAAAGGAGAAAGAAGGGCCAAAATGGGCAATGTTACACTCAAAGTCAATGCAATATGGATGGAATATGGATGTAATATGCCTAGATGAGAGGGAATAAATGAAAATAGTTCTAATAAAAGCTATTGATCATTAAGTGAAAACTATTGAAATGCAACTTGTTGGAAAACACATATTGTGATATGTAAAAAAATCTAGAAATGAAAGCAAACTGTAACAGAGTTTGATGAAAGTGGAAGTGTGCACCTGCGAACTTGATGGAGACTGAAAATGGCATCTGGAATGTTGTTGACACTGTAAATTTGTCCTACAGGGACTCGTTTTCCATTCTAGGTGAATTAGTCCTAGTTCTGAGAAACTGTCCTAAAACCCGTTTTAGACAAATGGGTTTCCAAAAATGCAGAAAACCAAAATCAGGCTTGGCAGTGGGACTCATTCTCCATCAATGATGAATCAATCCACTTCTAAATTTCTAAAGATACAAAAGTGGAAATAGGAGCCTTCATTCTACACTTTCTACTTCTTCAGGTGTCTGGTTTTGAAGCTGTCAAATTTGGGCCTGAAAGTGACTTTTTGTTGACATTTTTCTTTATCCAATGAAGAGATGACTTGAAAAAATTTGTAACATAATCTT
Organism: Sequoia sempervirens; assembly: GCA_007258455.2. Classification (NCBI taxonomy): domain Eukaryota; kingdom Viridiplantae; phylum Streptophyta; class Pinopsida; order Cupressales; family Cupressaceae; genus Sequoia; species Sequoia sempervirens. The sequence continues at coordinate 38,934 of VDFB02117432.1, forward strand.
CAATGATTTCTAAACCTCCAATATTTCTAAATCTGCAAATACACAAGACAAGAAAGAGAAATGTTGGATGTTAGGGCATGGGGGTTTGCCTTGGTCAAACCCCTTTTAGGTAATTAAACCAAAATGATGAAACAAAGTAATGAAGCATGCAACAATAGAGTTAATACCTTGCCATGAAGATTGATCTTGAATTTCTACAATAAAAGATGAAGATTCTTCCCTTGAATGTCTGAAGAAGCTATCTTAATGACTTAGAATGCTAAAACCCTAGTTTGCTTGACAAGAGAACTTGAT